>CM053580.1:592585541-592606749 GCA_028627135.1 Pseudochirops cupreus | reverse complement strand
CCTCATGCTAGGGCACTTCAGGCCCCAAATGATACCCCTCCAACACACTCATCTCACGGTTCTTCAGTCCACCCCCCTCAGCCACACACAAGCAATTGGTGATAGCTGCCAAGGCCTAAGTTTCCTCCTCTGTCAAATGGGTAGGAAGTAGACTGGATGAGTTTGTGATCCTGCTTCTGCTCTCATGTTCCATCCAAGCTTAGGCCCTCCATCCCCTCTTCTACCTGAAACCCTTTAAGAACAGCAATGCCATCCCCCTCCCCAGATCTTCCCAGGGAGGCCCCTCACTCCCCTTCCCCTCCAGGAAGGAAGCCCAGGTCTTTGAGCTCCAGGCCCCACACTCTGGTGTCTACCCTTTTTGGCTCTTCTCCAGACTGGCTTCCCCCATCAGGCCTTCCTGCCTGAGGAGAGAACAAGTGTCTCATGCCTTTGAGCCCAAAGCCCAGTGGAGGAGGAGTCCAGCCCAAGATGGAGGCTCTGGGGCCCTGGCCATCACTCAGCCTGTCTGCCCTGAGCACTCACTCCTGCTAACCGGAACGTATGAGGTAGTGCCTATGGTGAGAGGGGCTGCGGGTAGGAGAGGGCAGACAGCAAACGTGGAACACCTAGGGTGACTTGGAGGAAAAAACCAGATCTCTGATCTCTAATCCTGGCCAGGATACTGACCCTGGTCCCCAGGACCCCTAAGAAGCCCCAGCTGGAGCCCGGGCCCTGGCCTTGACCCAAGGGCTGGGACTGGTAACCCTTAGCCCACAGTACTTTGTCTTGGGCATCTGGAAGTGGAGGGAGGAAGTGTGAAGGCCTTGGGGGTCCTTGGCCAGAGGTAAGCAAGCTCCAGGACAAGCCCCTACATCCCTAATACTTTGCCCCTGTGCTGGGGAGGTAGGTGTGGGGTGCAGGGAGCCTGCTTGCTGCCAGGGCACTGTTAAGCTTTCCCTCAGGAATTAATCCCTGAATCACATGCTGCTGGTTAGGAGAGGAAATTGAGTCTGAACAAGGGACGTTTCCCGGGTGAGCAGCCTTGGCTGGTGCTGGCGGTCCCATAAACATGCAGCCAAGTCAACAGAAGCTGCTCCTGGCCCTTTAATTAAGATGCTCGATCCCTCCCGCCCCAGAACAGCGGGCTGCTGTCCCTAGACCACGAGGAGCCCCAGTCAGGGCAGGGACAACGCCAGGAGAACAGCGGACACTCTGGGATCTCATGGACTCCTCCCAAGGGCTGCAGAAAAGGGAACAGGCTCAGCGCCTCCTCGCTCCAGATGCCACGGTGAATGTGGGTCTGAGCATGGAAGGGCCAGCCAGCGTGGGCCTGGGCCCCTGCCTCAGTCTGGGCTCTGGGCTCCAGGAGCTGGTGTCCCTGGAAGGCTGGCCCTGCTTCCTTCGTGGTCCAGGATCATTGAAATCCTTCCTTCCCAGAAACCCTATGTGCAAGGCTGGTGAAAGAGGAATCATTGCCCCCACTTTACGAAGGAGGGGACCGAGGCTCCGCTGTGCTCCTCCTTGTCCCCCAGATTAGCTCAGGACAGGAATCACAAAGGATGGGATGGGAAGCCAAATGGAGGGGCCCAGACCCGCAGGCAGGATGTTGGGGGAGGGTGGGAAGCAGACATAGGAGACAGCAATGTTGGGGACAACATCAGGCCATCTGGCCCTGATGACTTCCGACTTGGGTCTAGAAAGATGTGTCAGGTCGCTGCCCCAAAGTCTGAGGCCCTGCAAATGCTCTCTAGGCAGCAGACGGGATTGTGAAAGCTTGTGTCCATTGGTCAAGGCCTTACTGACGGGCTGTCCTCCTCAGGACCCAGGGAGGAGAGTGCTGCACTTCCCCCAGAGGTCTCCCTCCAGGTGAGTGAGGGCCTCCTGGCCATAAGGAGAATCCTCCACAGCTCAGTCTGTCTGTCCCCCAATTTAGCCTCAAAGCTGGCTCTCATTCCAGTCTTTGGCCTGCCCAAGGCATTAACTGGGGCTCTTCCCACACCCTCCAGTCATCCCAGGAGGACCCTTAGGGAACCATCCAACTCTCCTACCCATTTCACAGAGGAGGCAACTGAGGTTGGGTGACCCGCCTACTTCTAACACTCTGTGACTCTGGGATAGTCACCTGCTGCTTCTGAACCCTGCTTTCCTCAGCTCTCAATGGGGGATCACAAGTACAGTGCTCCTCTTAAACGAGTCCTCTGGTAGACAGTCCATGCCTGCCAGAGCCCCTACCCACATAACCAATAAGAAGCTAAGGTGCTGAGCTAAGGGGATGGGGGGGGGGCAGTCACTAAGCGAGGATACCCCTACCCTAAATACACACTCCTACTTCTCCCAGAGACTGAGGCCACCTCTTGGCTCCTTCCCTGACACACTGCAGTCACCCTTTCCCCTGCTCACAGAGGGTCAGAGTTACAGGTTCTGGTGGGGTTAATCCAACTCTAACCCTTCCCCTGCTATTCTGCCCAGCAAGCCACCCTACCCACTCACTCCCCACACACCATCTCTCTGGTCTCTGCCTCTCCATCCCTTTCAGACCATACTTGAGTTTCTCCAGCACTAAAATAATGTTGCTCGCCACCTTCGCCCTCAGCCATCCCCTCTCCAGCTCCTCCAGTTCCAACACAATTTGACTCCTCCCTTTCTCCACCCTTCCTACAGATGGGTCTGTAAGGGCAGGAAACAGACCGAGCCGACTGATCAAGAGAACACCTACTATGTGCTAGGCACTGTACTAAGTGCTTTCAAAATATTATCTTATTTGATTGGAATCAAACCAGCTCATCAGGAAAGGGTTGGGTGAACCATTGGTGAACTATGGGAGAGGGCTCCCCAAAGTGAAGCTGCTAAGAACAGGCACCCCCATCCTAGGCCCTCAGGCTGCCAACCTAGAAGTCATCCTGGCTCCTCACTCTCTCTCACCCCCCAGATCCAATATAGTGCCAAGGCCAGGGGATTTCACCTCTGCTGCATCTCTTGTCTGTTTCACCTCTGCTACATCTCTTGTCAATTTCACCTCTGCTGCATCTCTTGTCTGTTTCACCTCTGCTGCATCTCTTGTCTGTTTCACTTCTGCTGCATCTCTTGTCTGTTTCACCTCTGCTACATCTCTTGTCAATTTCACCTCTGCTGCATCTCTTGTAGATTTTACTCTTTTACAGCATCTCTCCCAAAAGGTCCCTTCTCCCCTCTACCTCTACCCCCACCCCAGTGCAGCCCCTTATCACCTTATACCTGGACTATTGCAATAGCACCTGGGGGGCAGATGCTCTGCCTGCCTCTAGCCTCTCCCAATCCATCTTTCATTCAGTGTCCAAAGTGATCTCCGTAATGCACAGGTCTGACCAAGTCACTCCCCTACTTAGTAATCTCCAGTGGCTCCCTATGGTCTCCAGGAGCAAATAGAGATGCCTCCATTTTTTCCCTTCCACATTCAAATACTTCACAACCTGGGACCAACATGTCTTTCCAGCAGATCACATATCACTCCATTTTTCCTCAAAGACTCTCCCTCCTAGCCACCCTGTGTATATAGTGGCTACAGTGGACTGGTTGTCACCCCCATTAGAAGGGCAGGGACCATATATCTGTTTTTTCTTTGTACCCCGGGACGCAGATGAGGACCTAGCACACAGTGTGAGATTAATGAAGGCTTGTTGCTTGGCTGATTTGGCACCTTGAAGGGATCAGCAGTCTTTGGCAAAGTGAAGGAGAGGTGTGGTCCCCCTACCCCAACTCTTCCCAGAGATAGCAGAACTGAATGGATGGTCTTGAAGTGTCTGAACAGCCAGACTTTAATCAAGGTTTTCTTGATTCCATGTCAGTGTGGTAGGAGGTCTCCCAGGGAGAACTCCAGAGATCTGTGCTATTGAATACTTTTATCCAATGCCATGGATCAAGGCATGGATGACAGGTTCATCCAGTGTGTAGATGTAATGAAACTGAGATGGATAGCTAAAATGGCGGGCGCCAGACTCAGGGTCCCAAAAGACCTCAGCAGGCTCCAGCACTGGAGATAAAATGCCATAGGGCTCAATAGACAGGCCTGCACTTGCCAAGTCAAGGATGGGAGAAGCAACTCCCCTGCATAAGATCTGGGAGTCTGAGGGGACCACAAGCTCAGTAGGAGATAGTAGAATGCAATATGGCTACCAGAAACCCAATGCAATCTCAGACTGCATGGGGAGGGACAGAGTTTCCAGGCCTAGAAAGGGGACAGAAAGTCTGGCAATCAGAGTAGTGAAGGGTCTGGAGGCCGTGAAATATGAGGATGCATTGAAGAGATGCTTTGCCTGGAGAGGATGCCATGGGGAAGACCCTTGATGGTTTTGCTCAAAGGATTGTCCTGAGAAGGAAGGATTAGCCTCGCTCTGCTTGGCCCAGGAGAAGCCCCTCCACTGACCCTGCTCCTTCAAAAGCTCCTCGAAGGCCTCATGGTCACCACCATGGCTTCCTTCAGTCCAAAGTTCCCCCCTTGTACGTAGTGCCGCTGTTGGTCCTCTCCTTTACCTGGTCCTCTCCTCCCTCTGCTTCAGACCCCCGTCCCCTCCTGCCTCTCTGACTGTGCTTTTCCTTTAATAGACCCCACATCCTCTTCCTCCTCCCTTGGCCTTGTCACCCCCTGAGCCTGTCTGAGGCCTCTCCTCTTCCCTCTCTGCTTGGAGCAGATCTCCATCTCTAGCCTTGACCTCTCTCCAGAGCTCCAGGCACGCACCACTGCCTGTTGGCTGGACCCTTGCCACTCCATCCCACTGCCCACTGCAGCTTAGCCTGCTTCCCTTCCCCTTCCACCTCCAAACTCCCTCCCCTGCCACTTCCATCTTGTGCATTTGTCCTCTGAGCTGGCTGACTCTGATTGTGACCTCTTCCTCCTTTCCAGCCTTTGTTCCCACTGCTTCCTATGACTCTGAGGTCCCTCTCACTCTCCTCTCTTGCTGGGCTCTTGCTACTCCACCCTGAGCTGCCCCATGGACCAAGTGGTTGGAGCCCAAATCCTTCTCAGGCCTTCGCTGGCAGCTCAGGGCCTGCTGTCAGGGACTCGGGCTGGACTCTGGCGAAGGAAGGCTTCTGCCCTGAATCCTGCTGGATACTGGCCACTCGCCTCCCTCTTCTGCCTGAATCCTGTCCTGGCCCCCTTAGAATCCAACTTCCTGCTCCCATATCTGGACAAAAAGCTCCCCTCTTCCCAAGGGAACTGACTCGTTCTGTCTTTCTGTCCTGTTCATTCATCTATGTATTCATCATGGGAGCCTGGAACACTCCTCCTAGACCTTGGCACAGGAGCTTCCAAAAGCTCCCCCTCTGGACGAGGGCGAGCTTTTGGAAGGGTTTGCCTGAGACTTCTTGGGCAGCCCAGGAGAGGGGGGAGTCCAGGCCCAGGCCCAGACCAGCTTCCTCACTCCCAGCTTCTTCCAGTCTGTCATCTGGAAATGAAGTGGGGAAGAGGGAAGGGGAAGGAAGGGAAGGGGGAGGTGGGGGAGGCAGGGCTACCACTCCATGTCTAGTGGGAGCTCAGGGGCTTGGCTGCCCCCGCCCCTTCCCTTGACATTGAGCAGATCAATGAGGAAACAGACCCTTCAAGGTCTGGGCTGCCCAAACTGGCAAGGCAGGAAGGAATTTGGGGACTATCCAGGCATACCCTGACAACCTAAAGAGCAGGGAACTGAAGGTCAGGCTGGAGATGGGAGTGAAGCTCCCAACTCTCCACCCCAAAGGGTCAAATAGGCCTGGGAGGTGGTGGATGCCTCGAAAAGGTCTCTTCTCTCACACTCTCTTCTCCCTAAAATACCTGCTGCTTTTGTTGAGCAGAATTGCATTGAAGCACACAGAGGCTGGGGCGTGGGGGAGGTCTGGGAGAGGATCCCACAGAGGTGGGAAAGGGGGTGGGGGGCAGGAGGGGCCCTCTCTATCTGTCCTCTCTGACCCTTGCTTCTCCAGGAGGGTCCCAACCTACCTGGGGCCCAGAAAGAGGCAGGGGTCCTAGATCCCAGTGAATGCCGGGGTCCCCCAGAGACCCTAAGCTGTTCCCTCTCAGCAGGCCCTAGTATACACACATACCCCACAGCTCCCAGGGCCACTGCCTCATATCTCTGGGTGGACCTCAGTTTCCTTTTTAGGAAAAACCATTAGCTAGAACCAGGGTTGGAAAGGTGAGGATGCTTGCCTGCCCTTCCCCATCTCTCTTCCAAGTTCTTGAAAGCCAGGCTACCCCACCCTGGGGGGTGGGGGTGGGATTCCTCTCTCAAGCTGCCCCACCATTAGCTCTGAGCCCCCATATTCCCACTCCATGCCCACCCACCCGCCCCTGCATCTTGGAGTCCCATTATGGGAAGTCTCCTCCCAGGGCGCCCCCCCCAGGGGCTCCTAGGAGTTAAGGGAGGAGGAAGGAGGGGGGACAGGCTGGGCGGAGGAGGCACAGGGATGCCCAGGCAGGAGTGCCACCAGCCTTTTCCAGGATACCCAGGGCTAATAAGCCAGCAGCCTCTGCCGGGAGATGGTGCGGTCCGGAAGCCCTGGTCCAGCGCACCTGCCCCAGCCGGGGCGTTGCGGGCCAGCCCCCTGCCCCCCAGCCCCCTAGTCTGAGCCGTCGGGGGAGGCCTCCAGTCCCCGGGAGCCCCGGTGGGTCTTCTCGGTGCAGAGCTCCTGCCCCCGCTGCTGGGAGGCAGTCTGGGGGGCCCGGAGCTGTTAGCTCGAGGGTGGCCGTCGTCGCAGCCCCCAGGCGGGGCAGGTCAGAGCCGGCGGCGCCCGCCCCGTCCCCCTGGCCCGCCCGGTCCGCTGCCCGTCCCGTCCGGCCGGCCGGCCGTTCGCTCTCCGCTCCCCGAGGATGCTGGACGGGGCGGGCGATGAGGCTGGGACGCTCTGGCCCCATCGTGCACTGACCTGAGCCGGGGGCCTCCTCCTCCGTCCCCGCAGCCTCCTCCGCCAGCGCCCGCTTCCTCCTCCTGGTCCCCGGCAGCCCGGCCACAGCTGCCGCGCCCGGAGCGGAGCCCGCGCTGCCCTCGGGCGCCCCCTGCAGATCCCGGTCCAAGCTACACCTGGCCCCGCCCAGGGCCCCGCCCAGGCCCTCCCCCCCCATCCCGCCCGGGCCTCGGGCTCCCCCTCCGGGCGTCCCGGACTCCAGGCTGGGTCTCCCTCTTTCTAGATCTCCCAAAGGGCCCCAGCCCCTGCCCAGCACTCAGCGGTCTTACTAGTTGAGCCGGTGGGAGGAGATCAGCATGCTCGCTGTGCAGAGGGGGAAACTGAGGCACAGAGGAAGGGACTGGTTAGAGCTGCGCTGGACTTTAGGGGATCCTGGGTGCTCGACTCTCCACCCAGCAGCAATGCCACGCCAGGGCGAGGCCAACTGCCTCCTTCGCTCATTCATTCACTCATTCACTGCCTCCTCCACTGGAGAAACATTAGGGCGCACTTGGGAGGGTGGCAGGAGCGGGGGAACAGACGCTGGCGAGGGCCCTTCCTGGAGTTAGGGACTGGACATCAGGGGGTCTCTCTCTTCTCTCCGGGCCCTGGGCAAAGGGGTCTGCCCTGATCCGAGACAGAGCAGAGAGGGCGGCCCCAGCCAGCGCCCTCCCTTTCCACGTCTCCCCACCCCCTACCCCACTCCGCCTCCCCAGTCAGGTCTAGAACACCCTCGGGGTGGGCACGGAGTGATCCGCAGGGACCCTGTACGTGAGATGGTGGGGGGCAAGAAAAGGCTTTCCGCCTCCCTGCAGTCAGAGAGCGGGGGGGGGGGAGTCAGGCAAGGGGGGGCAGGCACCTCGGGCCATGCAAGGGTCTGGCCCGGAGCTCTGAGTCCCGCCTCGACCGAGGCCGTGTTGGCAGCGCCCGGACCACGTCCTGGAGGCTTGGTCAGCCGGCCTGGCTGCATCCGGATCTGCTGCCCTGGGGCTCTCAGGAATGACAATATCCATGACAAACCTTTACGTGGCGCTTTAATGTTTGCAGAGCAATTCATATGTGTTCATTTGATCCTCGCAACTCTGCTATCTTTATCCCCATTTCACAGATGAGGAAAAGGAGGTAGACAGAGATTGTGACAGCTAGGAAGTGTTTGCTTCTCCTGACTCCTGGTCTAACTCTTTATAAAGGCACCAATTAGCTGCGGTCTCTCCCTCTATCCCTCCCTTCCTCCCTCTGGGTATCCTTTCATGCATTCAAGTCACTCTCCCTCTCCCTTCACCCTCTCTCCAGCCATCTCGCTAAACATTCATCCCTTTCTCCATCCATCCATCCATCCATCCATCCATCCATCTTCTACCTATCCATCCAACCGTCCATATAGCCAGCCACCCACCATACCTACCACCCTTCCTCTATATAACCCTCCATTCTTCCCCCCTTTCGCATATCTATCCATCTGTTCACCCACCCCCCAATCATTCATTGTGGATCTATCCTTGCAGCCACCCACCCATCATTCACCTATCCATCCATCTAACCAGAAAGATGCCATTCTTCCCTTCCTTCCTTTTGAGGAAGCCTTAAGGATACCATATCTCCATCCATCCATTCCTTCCTCATCTATATACCTACCCACCCCTCAGTGAACAATTATATATTACGTACCTACTCTGTATCCATGTATGTTGAAGATACAATGACAAAAGGAAAACAGTTCTTACCCCCAGGTAGCTACCATTCTTTACCTGGAAACAACATGTGCCTGCATGATGTTTTTCAGTGATGTCTGACTTTTCACGATCCCGTTTGGGGTTTTGTTGGCAAAGATGCTGGAGTGGTTTGCCATTTCCTTCTCCAGCTCATCTTACAGAAGAGAAAACTGAGGCAAAAAAGGGTTAAGTGACTTGTCCGGGGTCACACAGCTAGTAAGCATCTGCTACCAAATTTGATCTCAGATCTTCTTGATTCCAGCCCAACACTCTATCCACTGCCTCTATAGGTAGAGACAAAATAAATCCAGGCTTACTGAGGAGGGAAGGCACCAACAACTGGAGAATCAGGAAAGGCTTTATGTAGACTGAGGTTTTCAAATTGAGCTCTGAAGGAAGCTAGGGATTCTCAGATGAAAATGAGGAGTGAGAGCTTACAGACATTGGGGACAGCCTGGATGAGTTGTGTATGATTTTCTCTTTGATCCTGAGGCCAATAGGGAGCCTCTGGAGTTTATTGAGTAGAGGAGTGACATGGTCGATCCTTCAATTTGGGAAAATCATTTTGGTGGCTGGTTGGAGGATGAACTGGAGTGAGGAGCGACCTGAGGCAGGCAGACCCATAAGCAGCTACTGCAATAGTCAAGGCATGAGGAGATAAGAGATTGTGCCCAGGTTGGGGCAGGGTCAGAGAGAGAAGAGAGCACATTGGAGAGATGCAGAAGAGGTAAAATGGACCAGAGATGTTGCAGAGGTGAAATGATCCAGAGATGCAGAAGAGGTGAAATGGACCAGAGATGCAGCAGAGGTGAAATGGACCAGAGATGCAGCAGAGGTGAAATGGACCAGAGATGCTGCAGAGGTGAAATAGACAGGCCTTGGCACCATATTGGATTTTGGGGGTGAGAGATAATGAGGAGTCCAGAATGACATCAAGGTTGGGAGCCTGAGGGATCTCGAGGAAGGGGATAACGTCAAAGGTCATAGAGAAGGTAGGTAGGGGGGAGATAACACATTTGATTTTGGACTCATTGAATTGAAGATGTGTGCTGGACATCCAGTTGAGATGTCTTGAGAGAGTAGACGATGGGAGATGGGAGATCACAGAGAGTCTGGGGCTGGATCAGCTTTGAGAATTCCTTATATAAAGATGGTAACTGGCCCCATGGGATCTGAGGAGATCCTACAGAGATAATAGAGAGGGAGAAGAGCAGAGGACCCAAGATGCACCCTGACGACAGCCACCACTGAGGGATGTGCACCATGAGACTCTTGACCATACCTTGCCTTCTTGTAGTACCTTGGAATCTCACAAGAGCTCTAGGAAGGGGAGAGGGCAGGACAAGGAATGTTCCCACTTTTAAGATGAGGAGAAGACCAAAGGCCAGAAATAGGAAATGGTACCCTAGGTACCCCCTTTCCTGTGTCTCCCAGTCAGCAGAGGTTAGGACCACCCCCCCCCCCAGTCTGGATTCTCTTCCCCCAAGAGACAAAAGTCCAACTCAAGGAGGTTGAATCTTTTTTGATGGTGTCGTCCAACACAGGCCATAGGCTTCCTCAGTCTTGGTCACACCCTGACTGACAAAGTGTCCCCCTCATCACCATCTCAGGACCCAGGCAAAGCCTGAACCACACAGCTGTCAAGTGACCAGCCACCTGCCACTGCTTATCTCCTTCCAAATCTCTGAACAACATCTGGACCTGTATTTCCAGCCCTAACCTCTCTCCTGTCGACATTTCCCTTCCTGGGGCCTGCCTCCAAGCTGCTCAAACCCTTTGTGTCCAAAATTAGATTGAGTGCCTTTTCTCCCCAGCCCACCCCTAGAACAACAGCTTCCCACTTCTGTCCAGGGCCCTTCATTCCCCACCAGCCTCTCTGATGCCAGGCATAGAGCCACCCTTGAACGACCCTTGTCAGGCAGACAGCCTCCAGTGCCACTTCTGCCTGGCCTGCTTGGCCTCCTGGTCTCCGACCTCCAGCCTCTCTCCTGTGTGGGTGCCGGGTATGTGCACCACCGCCCATGCTAGGTTCTTGCCCCTACCCAAGTGCTCTGAGATCCAGAGGCTCCCGCCTCCTTTGGTCTCCTCCATCTCCTGCCTTCCTGCAGGTCCCAGCTTAGATCCCACCTTCTACAGGAAGCCTTCCCCAGTCACCTTCCTGCTACAAACTCTCTCCAGCTTATCCTGTCTGTGCCTTGTCTGCAGAGTGTGTGTGTTGGCTCCCTCATTAGATTGCAAGCCCCTCGAGGCCAGGGCCTGTCTTTTACCTTTCTTTGTATCCCCAGCACTCAACACTGCCTGGAACACAGAAGACACTTAAATGTATGCTGGCAGCTCTCCCTCTCTCCCACCTGAGCCTCATCTTGCCCGCCTCCCAGGACTGGACGGGAAAGGGCTCAAGGCTTCCCCTGGCAGGGAACACCCCAGCACTACTGGCCATAAGGCTAGCCAGAGCACGCAGGAAATCTCTGCCCTGCTCCAAGGAGGGGTGCCCACTGTCTGTCGGGGGAGGAAGTCTTCCCTGTGTCCTGGTCACACAAGTACGATGGTAAGCACGCTCTGCATCCTCTCAGGAGCACCCTTCCTAGACTGTGGTGCCCAGCATGGAGCCCCAGGCTCTCAGCTCACCCCCTAGCTCTGCCACCAGTGACTTCTGCCAGCTCCTTCCCTCTTGTGGCATGAGGGGGCTCCAGCAGCTCTGAGCCCTGGAGCCACCTGCACTGCTCCCTCCTGGATGCTCCCTCTATGGGGGAGTCAGGCTTTGTACTGGCTGAGCCCTGTCCCCAGAATACCCCAGACTCCAGGCTTCCTCCGCTGAGACATGGCTCAGTAAGAGTCTTAGGGAGCTCCAAAGTTTCCATCTCCTATAGGAACCTTTTCCCTGTCCTGTTTCTCTAACCCAGTCCACTCGCAGCCACTGCTAGTGCCTTTCCCTGCAAGCTTCCATCCCCAGCACTGTTCGCATGTTGCCTTCCCTCTCCATTAGACTGGCAGCCCCCTGCCAGGCTTCTGCCTGTCGTATCTACATAGATGGTGCCTGGCACACAGTAGGTACTTACCAAATATCTCTTGTTGCCTAATTGCCTGATGAAGAATGCTCCCTGCCTCCCACTAGAGTTGGTAGACTCTGGGTCTCCCAGCATGAGACATACAGGTTTGAACATATCCAGAGGGGTAGGGGAGGTGAGGGGGGGTGGGGGAAGGCGTGTTTTGCGAATTTGTTACAAGGGATTGTTTTTTCTTTCTTTCAATGTAGGGGGGAGGAAGTGGTATGGGTGAGAAAGGGAGAATAGAGATAGAGTTGGAGAGAGAGACAGACAGAGAGACAGAGACAGATAAGAGAGAGAGAGAGACAGACAGAGAGACAGAGAAGAGACAGAGAGACAGAGAAGAGAGACAAAGACAGACAGAGAGAGGGGTAGCGAGACAGAGAGAGATGGGGGTGGGGGAGAAAGGACCCCTCCTTCTCCCAAACCTGGATAGAAGCTGACTTTCCCCAAGCTTCCATGTGTCTGTGTGGAATGTCACCTGAGTGTACCCCAAGGCAGATGGGGCAAATGGTCACTACTCAGTAGAAGAGCCTTCCTCAGCCTCCCTCCCTCTGGTCCTGGAGAAAAGAGCTTAGAGATAAGGGGTAAGTCCTACTTTGAGGATCAGGTTCCCAAAATGGGAGAAGCTTGAGGTTAGAGAGGCTTAGAGGCCATGTGATCTAGTTGCCCTTTCAGGGTAATCTTGTTGACAGAGACTTGTCCAGTCTCTGCTTGGGCACTCCCAGTAACAAGGAGCTCACTACCTCACCAGGTTGGAACAACCCATTCCACAGCTGAGTATGAAGGGAAGTCAGGGCAGCTGCAGCTCAGCAGAGGCTGGTCAGCTCCTCACCAGTAAAGACAGTGGGCACCTGGAAAGCCAGAGGCAGCCTGGGAAAGGGCACCCAGGCAAATGTGTGTCTTGTGTTGTCATTTTGCTGAAACTGATGTCAGACTTTTAACGAACGTGCATTTATTTGGAGAGAACTTGGGAGGACCTCAGAGGCACTGTGTGAAAATGGGAATAAGAATGAGTAGCACTTTTACACTGTGCTTTCTTGTTTGGTCCTCACAACAACCTTGGGAGACGAGGTGCTGTGACTCTCCCCACTTTACAGATGTGGAAACTGAGGCAGACAGAAGTCAAGTGACTTGCAGAAGGTCACCCAGCTGGGAAACGTCTGAGGCAGGTTTTGAATTCAGGTCTTCCTGACTCCAGGCTCAGTGCAGTCACTACTGTGGTTTCTCCCTCTGTTCTGGGTGTCAGAGAGCCCCACCAATATCTGGGGCAGCACCTGCCTTTCTAGCAGTGTTGGTCACACCTGCCACCGGCACTGCAGGTCAAGAGCAGATTGGAGAGAGACGAGGCTCCCAGCAGTGGTTACACTGTGTCTAGAGGGAACGTCTTGAACTCCCGTGAAGGGAACAAAAGGATGTCCCAGGACATCCCTTTGGTGGTATCATCTCTTTGCCTTATGTACTCCCCAGCTGGTACCAACTCACCCCTTTGGTACCAATTGTTGTTACTGTAATACCTGAGTAAACACCCTTTCTAAAAGCTGCTTAAAATCATTCTCAATGGATAATCTTCAAGGTGGGAGAGGGAGTTCACTGGTGGGGGCTCAAGTCAACTGCATTAGAGAATCTCCTCCAACTCTTCAGGGGTCGCCCTGGAACTTTAGGGAGAGATAGAGTCTTGCATGTGGCTTATGGCCTAATTAGAGCAAGTTTTAAAACATGGATGAAATGAGGACAGGAACTGATGTCTGAGGGCCCAGGGTGGGCATTTCCACCTTTCAAGGACTCTGGATCTTGGTGGTTCTGCCCTAAGGGCCCTTCCCTTGGCAGGACCTTGGGCTCTCTTCTGGGCTTAGGGGTCACAGGGTAGCTTAATGGGCCTGCCTGGCTGGTCCAGTTCCACTCTGAGTCTTGTCTGCTTCCAGGAAGCCCTTACCCTGCCCTGGCTTCTTCTGAGTGTATGGACTCAGGACTACAAAACTAATCAATACATGTAAAAAGTCTGAAAAGATTTCCAATGTTCCCCTGTTATGGAGCCCCCACCTCTGCAGAGGAGTGTGGGGAGGTACCCTCTCTCTCTTCCTGGGGGCAAGGCTTCTTCTGTATAATTTTGTAACGTTCATTTTTGATTGGGTGAGTGGGTGGGTGGGTGGAGTGTCCAGCATGGAGAGCTGGACAAGGAACTGAGAGCTGTCTGCTTTGAACTCAGGTGGCAGTTGGTTAGATTTGGGCAGTAGCTGGGACCATAGAAGAGGAACCATGGAAGCTGATAGCCTGCCTCAGTCAAGATGAAAAGACCTCTCCATGGGTACCGAGTAGTGACTGATGAAATTATCTGAGTAGTGACTGATGAAATTGTAATTTACTTGTGACCTAGAGGTGGATGGCTTTTGTACTTTCCACTACCCCTTAAGAGGGTACCAAGTAGTGACTGATGAAATTGTAACTTAATTGTACCCCATGGGTGGAAGACTTTGACTTTTGTACTTTGTGTCCCTTAAGGAGGCAAGCCTCTTTAAGGATGATTGAATGATTGAGTTACTAAATGATTGTACTTTGTTTAAAACTATGTGACCACTTTGGTGAAAGCTATATGGCCATTTTAGTGATGTTGTTCAGTTGTGACATGGTGAACGATGTATTTTGATTTCCTGCGATAAGTTGTGAACATTGTGAATGAATGTACCTTGATTTTCTCTAAATGTTTTGCTCTGATTTGTTACTGAATAGAGAGTTTGGTATACTATGTAACCAGAACCTTGAAGCTCTTCACCACAGCAGGACTCCGGAAAGCTGCTTGTACTTGGCTTTACAGTGAGGCAGAGTTGCATGAAGTTAGTGGCATCACTCTATCTTTCTGAGTCATCAAAATCCAGTGACAAGACAAAAGTCAGGACAACTGGTGATGGCCCAGGAATCAGTGGGTGACTTTGGTGCTTCTGATGTCTGACCAAGCTCTAACCACTCCACAGTGCCTAGTTAAGCGTACATTTAGGGTTATTCATGGCTATTAGGAAAAATTGTTCTCATCTACCCATTCTGTCAGGGGTAGTCTTCACATACTTGGGGTAGACATCCTCCTAACTCACCAAGAGATCAGAGGCCCTTTGGTTACCCTCAACTTGGTTTAGCCCATCTGCTAAGACAGTGTTGCTTGGAGTGTGGTCACTGAGCATGCTCCAGCTTCTTGGAGCTTCAGGTGAATGTTGAGAGACAGGTGGACACCGAAGGTTGATGAGCAGCCCTGAAAAGGGCTTGGAAGCCATCACACCAGAGGTGTTAGTCCTCCCTGAACACTCCATACACACTTGGATAGCACTTTGTGCAGTTCCAAATTATTCTCCAGAAAGGATGATGCAGTTCACAACTTCACCAACAGTGCATTAGTGTCCCAATTTTCCCACATCCCCTCCAACATTTGTCACTTTCCTTTTCTGTCATATTACCAGTCCAACAGGTGTGAGGTGATACCTCAGAGTTGTTTGAATTTGCATTTCTCCAATCAACAGTGATTTAGAGCATTTTTTAATATGACTATAGGTAGCTTTGATCTCTTCTGAAAACTGCCTGTTCATATTGTTTGACCATTTATCAACTAGGGAATGGCTCTTATTTCTATAAAGTTGGCTAAGTCCCCTATATATTGGAGAAACAAGACCATTATCAGGGAGAAACTTGCTGTAAAAAATTTTCCTCTGGTTTCCTGTTTTCCTTCTCATTTTGGCTGCATTAGTTTTGCTTCTCCAAATTTCATGGAATCACAATTTTCCAATTTATACCCTGCAATCCTCTCGGTCTCTTGTTTGATGACAAACTCTTCCATTATTCATAAACCTGCTAGGTAAATCTTTCCATTTTCATCTAATTTTCCCATGGTGTCACACTTCATATCTCAGTCATGTGCCCATTCTGATCTTATCTTGGAATATGGTGTGAGATGTTGGTCTATACATAGTTTCTGTCAAACTGTTTTCTAGTTTGCTCTGCAGTTTTTGGGAAATGATGAGTTCTTATCCCAAAAGCTGGGGTCTTTGGGCTTATCAAACACTGGATCGCTGTGGTCAATTACTGGTAGGAACTGTGTACCTCATCTATTCCAGTGATCTGTCATCCTATTTTTTAGCCAGTACCAGATTGCTCTGAGGATTACCCCTTTTTAACAGTTTGAGATCTGGGATGGCTAGGACATCTTCCTTCGCATTTTTTTTCGTTGATTCCCTGAATAGTCTTGAAATTTTGTTCCGCTAGATGAATTTTGTTACTATTTCCCTAGCTCTATAAAATAATTTTTGGCAGTTTGGTATGGCACTAAATAAGTAAATTAATTTTGATAGAATGGTCATTTTTATTATATTGGTTTGGCCTACCCAGTGTTTAGATCTGAGTTTATTTGGGTGAAAAGAGTTTAACTGTAGTCATGTGCTTCCTGGGCTTATCTTGGCAGGGAGACTCCCAAGTATTTTCTATTGTCTGCAGTTATTTTCAATGGAATTTCTCGTTCAGTCTTCTGCTGTTGGATTTCATAGGTGCTATATACCAATGCTGACAATGTGTGGGCTTATTTTATATCTTGCAACTTTGCTAAGGTTGTTCATTGTTCTGACTAAACTATCATATTATCTGCAAAGAGTGATAATTTTATTTCCTTGTTGCCTATTTTTATTTTTTCAATTTTTTTCTTGTCTTACTGCTGTCACTAATATATCCAATATAACATGAATATAATAGAGGTGATAATGAACATCCTTGCTTCCCCCCTGATCTTACTAGGAAGGCTTCTAGCTTATCCCCGTTACAGATAATATTTGATGATTAGACAGGTACCGTTTGAAGGTAAGCTCCCTTTATTTCTATGCTCTCTGGTGTGTTTAAGGCTTTTTCTGCATCTATTGAGAGAATCGTATGGTTTCTGTTGGTTTCGTTATTGATGTGGTCAATTCTGCTGATGGTTTTCCTAATTCTGAAGCAGCCCTGCATTCCTGGCATCAACCGCAGCCGGTCAGTGTGTGTCGTCCTTGTAACGGACTGCCGTAATTTATTTAAAATTTATTTATTTATTGAGTCAATATTCATTGCAGAAATTGGTCTATGGTTTCCTTCCTCTGTTTTGGGTCTTCCTGGCTTAGGCCTCAGCACCACGCTCGTGTCATAAAAGGAATTTGGTAGGGCTCCTTCGTTTTTGTTTTCAGCTAGTTTATATGGTACTGTAATTAATTGTTCTTTAACTGGTACATTTCTTTGTAAATTCATCTGGGGCTTTTCCCCCCAGGGAACTCGTTTATGGCTCCCTAATTTAAGTATTAAATAAAATTAAGCACGACTTATAAAATCAAAATTGTATAATTTATCATATATTCTATAACAGAAAATATGTAATATATGAAATTATAAAGAACTGAAGTATTCCATTTCCTTCTCTGTTAATCTGGGAAATGTATAACTTTGTAAATATTCATCCATTTCATTTGAACTATTAGTTTCATTGGCACATAACTGGGCAAAATAGCTTCCAATAATTGCTTTAATTTCCTCTCCGTTGGGAGTGCATTCACCCTTTTCATTCTTGATATTGCTAATTTGGTTTCTTTCCTGGTTTAAATCAAACTAACCAATGGTTTATTTTTTTTTTAAACTAACAGATTTTAAAGAGTGAAATATACATGATTAAAATGCACACGCATAGACACACACTACCTCGGACTCAAGTGTGTTCCTGCAGCTCCCTTGTGAGCAGAGGGCAGAATTCTCAGCACTCCCATGCTGGGAGAGCCCAGAAGATGGGCCCATGAAGCACCTGAAGCAGTGACCCACAGGCTCAAGTCCGGATTCTAGCCCAGGAGCTGCTGGCCCTCTGCCACAGCATCCAAGTAAGTGTGCTTCAATGTCTTCTTTATTTTATTCATTTTTTCATACAACTATTTTCTAGTGTTATTAGTTCAATGGTTTTTTGCTTTTAGTCTTATTAATTTCTCCTTTGATTTTTAGGATTCCTCTTTTGGCATTTAATTGGAGATTTTTCACTTGTTCTTTTTCTAGCTTTTATTTTTAATGTGTGCTAAAACCCAGATCTGACCTCTGTCACCAGAAGAATGGCCAATCTCCTTTGTTTGGTAGTAAAACCATCTGTAAGTCCTCTCTTACTTCCCCAGACTGGTCACACATTACTTCTTTCACATACATGTCTCCAAAACAGGACTCCTCAATGGTCCCCATACAAAGCCTTGTCTCTCATCTCCCAACTATGTCTCCCCCTCCCTACTGGCTCCCCCCATGGCAGAAGTGCTGTTTCCTTCCCTCTTCTGCCCCTTGGAACCCCTTATTCAGGCTCAGTTTCCAGCCCTGCCCACCTACCCACCAGAGGCCCTTGTGGCTTCACAGTCCTTAGTGCCCACCCCACCCCCATACCTATCTAATATCTAGTATCTCCTCCCCAGAGAATAGACTCTCGCCTTCCTCAAGACTCAATCAAGCGACTCAAGTCCCTTTTGGACCAGAAGGATTACTCAACTGGGGAAGGAGCCGTGTGGATACAGTTTTTCTTAGGCTTTGAAAAGGCTTTTGACTGAATGTCTCCTACTGGTTTTAGCACCAGCTGGATGGCCAGACTCCAAGAGTGTGGATAAAAAATGGCATCAAGGTCAACTACTGTACTAACTGTAAATTATTTAACTTGAAAAGGCTACAAGCCAAGACAAAGTGAAGGGAGGGCTGGCGCAGGGTCTCTGCAGATGACTGTGCCTTCAGTGCAGCCTCTGAAGCTGAGATGCAACAAAATACAGATCAGTTCTCTGCTGCTTGTGCTAATTTTGGCCTCACAATTAACACCAAGAAAACACAGGTGCTCCACCAGCCACCACCACACCATCCGCATGTGGAACTATCAGTTACAGCAAGTGGAGAAGTTTTGAATGCTGTGGACAAGTTCACTTACTTTGGTAGTGTACTTTCCAGGGATATGGTTGACACACACATTGCCAGAGCTAACTCAGTGTGTTGGAGACTCCAAAGGAAAGCGTGAGAGAGAAGAGGTATTAGGCTACCTACCAAACTGAAGGTCTACTGAGCTGTTATGCTGGCCTCATTGTTGTATGCCTGTGAAACCTGGAGAGTCTAGCAGGGCCATGCCAGGAAACCAAATCGTTTCCATTTTAATTGTCTAAGATTCTGAAGACCATCTGGTAGGATAAGGTACCAGAGACTGAGGTCCTTTCTCAAACTATACTGCCAACAGTTCAAACTCTCCTGTGGAGCAGGCAACTCTGATGGGCTGGCCACGTAGTTCAAATGCAAAATGTACACTTGCTAAAAATACTATTTAACTCACTGTAATGCTAATGGGAATTTAAAGATCTTCCTTGCTTTGAAGATATTCTCTGCCCCCAATAGGACAAGTGTAATCATGTAGAGCCTGTGATGGGAGGAATTTGCTGAAGGGTGGAGCAGAGCCCAGAGGAAGCTGGGCGTCAGAGAAGTTAGAGCTGGAGGGAGGAGAGGATGCAGCCAAGGAGACAGCTAAGCTTATTTGTTTCTGGGAAGGCTAAAGGATGATGTGGCTCCCTGTTTTGCTATAGTGTATTAATTTCTTTGTTGCTATGATGGATACAGTTTCCTGGGGTTGGGATTTGGTTTTCTGGTGTCTGAATAAATGTTTTGCTTCTGTCTTCTATATGGAGAATCTATTTTGTGATTCGGAACTGTACCAGCATATTTATAGTTGCTATTGGTGCTGTGAATATTGCGTTGGTGCTACACTCATACAAAGCCCAAGAAGGTCAGCAGGAAAGGTCTGTCTCACTGGGGTGACAGTGGAGTCCAGTCCAATGCAGGCCACATCCCAGCAAGCCACCAGCAGGCCTTAGAGGTCACTGAATCAGTAGCAGCTGTGGTTTCCAGAGCTCTAAGCCCACAGATAGTAAAGGGGTCAGACCACTGGTCAGAAGATTAAATGGGACCTTTTACTGGCACTGGAAGCAGGACTTTGTTTAATTGCCTGTATGTGCTCTGGGTCTCAGTCCCAGAGTGAAGGGTAGCACCAGCAGGAGTGAAACCTGGGCCACAGTTCCTGGATGGAAAAAAGTGCTAGTGGTCAGTCACAGGACAAAGCACAGACCAGGAGAGCAGTGACCACATCTCTCCTTAGATATCATTCCACCTTAGAAAAACTGAAAGCCTACAGACCCCAGAGTTAATTCTGAAAATAGAAGCACAAATCCCCCATAACTTGGGATATTGCCTCCTCTACCCTGGGAGCAGAACCCAATTTTAACATAAAGTTAAAATTCAAGAAAGAGGATGTAAGGATGGGCAAATAACAACAGCAAGATCTAACAAAAGAAAGTTATTATGGTGCCAGGGAAGAGCATGCCACAAACTTAAAAGACAACAATGTCAAAACAGCTATATGCGAAGCCTCAAAGAAAAATGTGAATTGGTCACAAGCTCCCAAAAAAGAGTTCCTAGGAGAGCTCAAAAAGGATTTTAAAAATCAAAATAATACAGGTAGAGGAAAAACTGAGAAAAGAAATGAAACGAATGCAATAAAATCATGAAAAAAAGTCAACAGATTAGTAAAAGAGGCACAGAAATACTGAAGAAGAAAAAACCTTAATAAACAGAATTAATCAAATGGCAAAAAGACATACAAAAGTTCTCTAAAGAAAGTAATTCCTTAAAAATCAAATTGGGCGAGTTTGAGCTAATGATTATGTGAGCTATCAAGAAACAATAAAATGGGGGGCAGAGCCAAGATGGCAGCGTAGGAGCAGCAACATATCACAGCTCTCACATAGCCACCCCAAAATACCCATAAAATAGGACTCTAAACTAATCCTAGAACTCCAAAATGCACACAAATACACTTTCCACTAAAGTCAGCGCGGGTACAAGGAACCATATCAGCACTGTGAGCCAAAACCAGCCTGGCCTGAAGCCCTGGCTGAGCCCCAGGGGCGGCTGGATGAGAGGAGCGGTGAGCAGATTAGTGGCAGCTGCCAGCAGCATTCAGAACTAGGTCAGTGGAACTTGCCAGGTCTTGGGATAAAAGCGCTCTGGCCGAAACGCCTCCAGGGCGGGAAAGCGAAAAGGCAGAGGTTCTACACCTGCCTCTGCATTGCAGCTTCCGTGCCCTCGGCCTGCAGACAGGAGAGGGACTAAGCCATCGTTCAGAGGCCAAGTGCTCTCACGCTGAGCGGCCTGGATCCGGATCACGGTCTTGGGCTTTTGGTCCTATGAGTCTTCATTATCCAGTGAGCCGGAAGTAAGTAGGAAAGGGACCCAGCACCTTCTTGAGAGCTATGGCAGCAGGGAGGACCCCAGCGATTTGGGACAGAGCTTTCCCTTCTGGAAGCAGAGCCCCACAGAGATTTAAAAAAAATCACGGACTGACCAACCATGAGTAAGAATAAGCATAAGAAGCAATGTAAGAACAGCAACCAAACCCTAGAGTCCTTCTTTGGGGAAAAGAAAGATCATGGCAAAGAGAGGGAGGAGGACAGCGCAGCCAGAGCTCCCCCACCAGGGGCTTCCAATAAACATGAAGATTGCCTTAAAGCTAGAGATGAGCTGAAGAAGGAT
>CM053580.1:592560769-592585041 GCA_028627135.1 Pseudochirops cupreus | reverse complement strand
CATCCTGCCCTACCAAAAAGTGACATAGGAGAGAATAGACTGGGGGAGGGGGGACGCACCGGGATGGCTGTTTTGGGGCGGTGGGTGGGGGAGGGATGGGGAGAAAATATGTAACTCAAAATCTTGTGGAAATGAATCATGCAAACTAAACTAAAATTTAAAAAACACCCACAGTGAAGCCAAGCCCTCCCCAGAGGCTCCGGGGCACACCCGCCGTCAGCCTTGACCAGAGAGCCGAGAGACTCAGAAGTCAGACTGAAACCCACATCTATTTATTCGTTGATTTATTTGTTCATTTATTGATTTGCTTATTTGTTTCTTTATTCATTTATTGAAATAAAACACATAATACATATTGGGGAAAAAAAAGAAACAATAAAATGAAATCCAAAGAATGAAAAAAACCAAAGAAAATGTGAAATATTTCACTGGAAAAACAACTGACCTGGGAAAAAAGTTCCAGGAGAGATCATTTTAAGAATTATTAGACAACCTGAAAGTCACGATCAAAAAAAGAGCCCAGACATCCTCCTTCAAGAAATTATCAAGGGAAACTTCCCTGACATTCTAGACCCAGAGGGGAAAATAGAAACTGAAAGAATTCACCAATGGCCTCTTGAAAGAGATCCTTGAAAGAAAACTCCCAGGAATGTTACAGCCAAATTCCAAAGCTCCCAGGTTGAGGAGAAAACATTACAAGCAACCCAAAAGAACAAATTCAAGTATAATGGAGCCACAGGCAGAATAACACAAGATTGAGAAGCTTCTACATTAAAGGAGGGCAGCCAGGTGGCAGAGTTGATAGAGCACCAGGCTTAAAGTCAAGAACCACATTCAAATCCAGCTTTAGACAAGTTCCAGCTGTGTGACCCTGAGCAAGTCACTTCACCCTGTTTGCCTCAGCTTCCTCAACTGCCAAATGAGCTGGAAAAGAAAACTGCAAACCACTCCAGCATCTCTGCTAAGAAAATCCCAAATGGTGTCACAGAAGGTTGGACAGGACCGAAGGGGATGAGTAAGAACAACAGCAACATTAAAAGATTGGTGGTATATGATATTCCAGAAGGAAAAGGAACTAGATTACAACCAAGAATCACTTACACAATAATCCTTCAGGAAAAAACCAACCAGATATTTAATGAAACAGAGGACTTCCAAGCATTCCTGATGAAAAGACCAGAGCTGAATAGAAAAGCTGACTTTGAAATACAAGACTCAAGAAAAGCATGAAAAGGTAAACAGGAAAAAATCCTAAGGGATTCAATAATGTTAAACTATTTATATTCCTACATGGGAAGATGATACTTATAGTTCCTAAGAACTTTTTCATGATTAGGCCAGTTAGGAGTATAAATAGACACAGGGTACAGGAGAGATGTGACTATGTTGAAATGACATTAAAAAAAAATAAAAGGGTGATAAAGAGGGATGCCCTGGGAGGAGGAGGAAGGGAGAGGTAAAATGGAGAAAATTATCTCACAAGGAACAAAAGGAAGGAGGAGATTGGGGGGGGGGGGGGAGTAGGTATGGCAGTGGCAATGCTCGAACCTCACTCTCACTGGACTTGGCTCAAAGAGGGAATAACATACACACTCAGTATATGGTACAGAAATCTGTCTTACTGTACAAGGAAGTAGAAGGAGAGGGGAGTAAGAAAAGGGGATGGTACTGGCAGAAAGGAAGGTGGGATTGTGGGAAGCGGTGGAGAGAAGCAAAATATTTTTGAGGAGGGACAGGATAAAGGGAGAGAGACAGAGAGAGAGATATTAGAGAGAGAGAGAGAGAGAGAGAGAGAGAGAGAGAGAGAGAGAGAGAGGGATAAACAGGTGGGAAAACAAGATGGAGGGAAATACACAATTAGTTATTATAACCGTGAATATGAATGTGATAAATTAACCCATAAAACAGAAGCAGATAGCAGAATGGATTAGAAACCAGAACCCAACAATATGTTGTTTATAACAGAAACACTTGAAACAAAAACATACACAAAGAGCTGACATAAGGGGCTGGAGCAGAATATATTATGCTTTAGCTGAAGTAATAAAAAAAAAGTGGAAGTAGCGACTATGATCTCAGACAAAGCAAAAGCAAAACCAGTTTAATTAAAAGAGATAATCAGGGAAATTACATTTTGCTAAAAGGTGTGACAGACAATGAAGTACTAAGCCCATATACATTAAACAGCATAACATTCATTTTTTTAAAGGAAAAGTTAAGTGAGTTTCAGGTGAAAATACATAGTGAAAGTTTCGCCTCTCAGAACTAGATAAATTTAACCAAAAAAAAAAAAACAAACAAGAAAGAAGCTAGGCAGATGAACATAATTTTACAAAAATTAGATATGGTAGACCTCTGGAGAAAACTAAATAGTAATAGAAAGGAATATATTTTTTCTCAGAGGTATATGACACCTACACAAAAATTGGCCATGTAGAAGGAAATTAAAAACTTCACAACCAAATTCAGAAAAGCAGAAATATTAAATGAATCCTTTTCAGATCATAATGCAATAAAATTACATTCAAAAAGGGCTGTGTAAACATAGATGAAAACTTAATTTGGAAACTAAATCTAATCCTAAAGAATGAATGGGTCAAAGAACAAATCACAGAAACAATAAATAATGTCATTAAAGAGAATGACAACATACAACAATTAGACAACATACCAAAATTTATGGGATGCAGTTAAAGCAATACTTAGGGGGAAACTGTATATCTCTAAACACCGACATCAATAAAATAGAGAAAGAGTAGATCAATAAATTGGGTACTCAAGTGAAAAAAACAAACCTGGAAAAAGAACAAATTTAAAATCCCCAGTTAAACACCAAATCACAAACTCTGAAAATCAAAGACAAGACTGATAAAAATGAAAATGAGATGGGTGGCTAGGTGGTGCAGAGAATAGAGCACCAGCCCTGGGGTCAGGAGCACCTGAGTTCAAATCCAGCCCCAGACGCTTGACACTTACTAGCCATGTGACCTTGGGTAAGTCGCTTAACCCCAATTGCCCTGCCTTCCCCCCTCCAAAAAAAGAAAAATAAAATAAGTCATTAAACTAATAAATAAAACTAGGAGTTAGTTTTGTTTAAAAAAAAAACTAATAAAATAAATAAACCATTGGTTAATTTGATTTAAAAAAGAAGACCAAATTACCAGTATCAAAAATGAAAAGAATGAATTTGCCATCAATGAAGATGAAATTAAAGCAATGAATTACTAGGAGTTTTTGTCCAATTAATTATATGCCAATAAATCTAAAAATCTAAGTGAAATAGATGAATATTTATAAAAATTTAAATTGCTGAGATTAACAGAAGAGGAAATAGAATGCTTAAGTAACTTTATCTTACAAAAACTGCTGGGAAACTGGAAAACCATTTGGCAGAAACTAGTTGTAGACCGACCTCTTGGTTGCTTTCCTTCATTCTCGATGAGGACCGAAATGACATCACTATGCTAGTGTGCAGTTTCAATGTGTACAACTGTGGCTGATCAGACCAGTATGAGCTCAGAATGCTCTACCACAGCTCAGGTACAAATAGTCTGTATGAACATTTGGGTGAATTCTCTAAATTTGCATATCTCATGTTTCTTTTCTGCTACTACAATTCTACTTTGCTTATAGAGCATAGCAGTTTCACTGATGTGGACACACCATGCTGAGTGGTCCTGTGCCAGTGTCTCCCATGTAACACAATCAATTCCAGAGTTCTTGAGGGAGACTTTGAGACTGTCCCTGTATCACTTCTCACCACAATGTGAATGCTTGCACTTTGTGAGTTCCCCATAAAACAA
This sequence comes from Pseudochirops cupreus, assembly GCA_028627135.1. Taxonomy (NCBI): domain Eukaryota; kingdom Metazoa; phylum Chordata; class Mammalia; order Diprotodontia; family Pseudocheiridae; genus Pseudochirops; species Pseudochirops cupreus. The sequence continues at coordinate 592,581,238 of CM053580.1, read as the reverse complement.
TCTTTTTGGCAAGTGTACATTTTGCATTTGAACAATGTGGTCAGCCCATCGGAAATGTGCTCTCTGAAGCAGAGTTTGAATGCCTGGCAGTTTAGTTCAAGGAAGGACCTCAGTGTCTGGTGCTTCATCCTGCCAGGTGATCTTCAGAGTCTCCCTAAGACAATTCGAATGGAAGCAATTCAGTTTTCTGGCATGGCGCTGCTAGACAGCCCAGGTTTCACAGGCAGATAACAATCAGGTCAGCACAATGGCTCTGTAGACCTTCAGTTGGGTAGTCATTCTAATACCTCTTCTCTCCCACATTTTCCTTCGGATTCTCCTACACACTGAGTCAGCTCTGGTAATGTGTGTGTCAGCCTCATTATCAATGTGTACATTGGGGGTTGGAGCCAAGATGGCGGTACATATGCAGGAACTTATCTGAGCTCCTCAGTGAATTCTGTCACTAACCCCTAAAAAGTGAATCTAAACAGATTTTAGAGTGATAGAATCCTTTGGGAGATGGAGCATGGCAGGTTCCCAGTCCAGGAAAGCACCCATGCAAATCTGGGCAGTGAGAGGGTGCAGCACTTGGGGGCTGCAGCAGCAAGGACCTGAGAGCAGACCACAGTGAAGCAAGAGCAAGTCCCAGCCAGTGGATCTACCCACCCCAAGGATGATTCACATGTTCTTTAAATGTTTGATTGAAATTCACTTATAAATCCATCTGGCCCCCAAGATTTTTTCCTAGAGAATTCACTGATGCCTTATTCAATTTCTTTTTCTGTGATGGGGTTATTTAAGTATTTTACTTCCTCTTCTGTTAATCTAGGCAATTTGTGTTTTTGTAAATATTCATCCATTTCACTAAGATTGTCAGATTTATGGGCATACAATTGAGCAAAATAATTTCTAACTATTGTTTTAATTTCCTTTTCATTGGAGTTAAATTCACCCTTTTCATTTTTGATATTGGTAATTTGGTTTTCTTTTTTTTTAATCAAATTGACTAAAGGTTTATCAATTTTATTGGGTTTTTTTCATAAAACCAGCTCTTAATTTTATTTATTAGTTCAAAAGTTTTCTTAATTTTCAATTTCATTAATCTCTCCTTTGGTTTTCAGTATTTCTAATTTGGTATTTAATTGGAGATTCTCAATTTGTTTTTGTTCTAGCTTTTCCAGTTGCATGCCCAATTCATTGATCTCCTTTTTGCTATTTTATTTATGTAAGCATTCAGAGATATAAAACTTCCCCTAAAAACCACTTTTGCTGCATCCCATAAATTTTGGTAGATTGTTTCTATGATTTGTTGTTTGACCTACTCATTCTTTAGGATTAGATTATTTAGTTTCTAATTAGTTTTTAGTCTATCTTTCCATGGCACTTTATTACATATAATTTTTACTACATCATGATCTGAAAAAGATACATGTAATATTTCTACCTTTCTGCACTGGATTGTGAAGTTTTTATGCCCTAGTACATGGTCAATTTTTGTGTATATGTCATGTACCACTGAAAAAAAGATATATTCCTTTTTATCCCCATTCAGTTTTCTCCAGAGGTCTATTATATCTACCTTCTCCAAAATTTTATTCACCTCCTTAACTTCTTTCTTGTTTATTTTGAGGTTAGATTTATCAAGTTCAGAGAGGGGGTGGTTGAGGTTCCCCACTAGTATAGTTTTGCTGTCTATTTCTTCCTGTAACTCCCTTAATTTCTCCTCTAAGAATTTGGCTGCTATACCACTTGGTGCATATATGTTTAGTAATGATATTATTTCATTGTCAATGGTGCCTTTTAGCAGGATATAGTTTCTTTCTTACCTATTTTAATTAGATCTATTTTTGCTTTTGCTTTGTTTGAGATTAGGATTGCTACCCCTGCTTTTTCTACTTTAGCTGAAGCATAATATATTCTACTCCAGCCTTTTACCTTTGCCCTGTTTGTATACCCATTTCAAATGTGTTTCTTGTAAACAACATATTGTAGGATTATGGTTTTTAATCCATTCTGCTATCCACCTCTGTTTTATCAGAGTTCATCCCATTCACATTCACAGTTATGATTACTATCTGTGTCTTTCCCTCCATCCTATTTCCCGCTGTTTGTGGTTTTATTTCTCCCTCCCCCTCCTCAGAAGTTTTGTTTTTGATCCCCACTTCCCTCAATATTTGCTCCCTATCAGCCCCCCTCCCTTTTCTCACCCTTTTCCCTTACTACTTCTTCCCTCCATTCTAAACCCTGCCTTTCTCGTCCTACTGCCTGTAGGACATGTTAGATTTCTATACTTAGCAAAGTATGTTATTCTCTCCTTGAACCAAATCCAATGAGAGTAATTCTCAAACAATGCCCTTCTTCCTCCCTTCTTTCCCTCTATTATAAGTTTTTGAGTCTCTTTCACATTAGATTCCTATGCTTAACTGGGTATGTTATTCCCTCCTTGAACCCAAACCAGTGACAGTAAAGCTCATACAATGCTCATCTCTATCCCTTCATTCCCTCTCCTATAATGTTTTTGTGCCCCTTCATGTGATGTAATTTACTCTTTTCTGCCTCCTCCTTTCCTCTTCTCCTCTTACAATCCCTTTGCACCCCTCAATTAGGCTTTTTAAAAAATATCACATCAGGTAATTTATACCCACACCCTCTATCTATGTATAACTCTTTTAAATGCCATAATAATTATACAATTGTCAAGATGAACAGGTATCATTCTCCCATAGAGGTATGTAAATTTTGCTCTTATTGAATAACAAGTTTGTGTGTGTGTGTGTGTGTGTGTGTGTGTGTGTTTCCCTGTTTACTTTTGTCTCTTGAGTCTTGTATTTGAAGATCAAATTTTCCATCGAGCTCTGGCCTTTTCATCAGGAAGGTGTGAAAGTCCCTTATTTCATTAAATGTCCATCTCCTTGCATGAAAGATTATGCTTAATTTTGCTGCGTAGTTGATCCTTGGTTGTAGTCCAAGCTCCTTTGCCTTCCAATACATCATATTCCAATCTCTCCAATATTTTAATGCAGAAGCTGTAAAGTTCTGCGTGATCCTGACTGTATTTCTGTGATATGTGACTCATTTCTTTCTGGCTGCTTACAGTATTTTCTCCTTGACCTGATAATTCTGGAATTTGGCTACAATATTCCTTGGAGTTTTCAATGCAGGATCTTTTTCAGGAGGTGACTGATGGATTTTTTTCAATGACTATTTTACCCTCTGGTTCTAAGACCTCAGGGCAATTTTCCTTGATGATTTCTTTGAAGATACTATCCAGGCTATTCTTTTCATCATGACTTTCCAATAATTCTTAGATTCGCGCTCCTGGATCTCTTTTCCAGGTCAATTGTTTTTCTGAGATACTTTACATTTCCTTTTTTTTTTCTTTTTTAGATTTTGTTTGACTGATTCTTGATGTCTCATTGTGTCATTAGCTTCAACTTGTTTAATTCTAAGTGTTAGCAAATTGTTTTCCTCCATTAGGTTTTTGTTTTTGTTTTTGTTTTAGCTTTTTTGGAGGTGGGAAGGCAGAGCAATTGGTGTTAAGTGGCTGCCCAAGGTTACATGGCTAGTAAGTGTGTCAAGTGTCTGAGGCTGGATTTGAACTCAGATCCTCCTGACTCCAGGGCTGGTGCTCTATTCACTGTGCCACCTAGCCTCCCTGTTCTGTTAGTTTTTGTACCTCCTTTTCCATTTGGTCAATTTTTACTTTCAAGGATGTTTTCTCTGGTTAGGTTTTGTACCTCCTTTTCCACTTGTCTAATTGTACTTTTTAAGGAGTTGTTCTCTTCAGTGAAATTTTTTTCCATTTTTCCAATTGTATTTTTAAAACAATTTGTTGATTTTTCTTCTACCTCTCTAATTTGGCTTTTGAAATCTTTCTTGAGCTCTTCTAAGAATGCTTTTTGGGCTTGAGATTAGTTCATATTCCCTTTTGAGGTTTCAACTGGGGGTTGTGTCAATGCTGTCCTCTTCTGAATATGAAATTTGTTCTTCCTGTTCTCCATAATAGGATTCCATAGTCTTTGTTTTTCTAGTTTGTTTTTTGTCCATTGTGATCGCCTGTTTCCTGGCTTTTAAAAGTGGATCTCTGCTTCTGGGCCACAGAGGGCTCTGATCCATGCTTCTTGTGCTGGGAGCTAGGGGCCCAGTTACTGGCTTTGTGTGTTGTGATCTCTGGTTCTGTCAGTTAAAGGCTACATAATGCTGCAGCTCACCTGCTGAGCTGGAGGTGGCTGGTGAGTGCTCAGACCGAGGCCAAGGCCAGGACTTTCTGCTTTTTCCCGAGGTTACAATGCAGCTCACAGTGTGATGTGTGGGGGAGGGGTAGTCTGGCTACTTCAGGTCTCCGCATCCCCCTCCTCCTGAGCTAGAGCTCAGGCGGGGTCAGCTACTGGTGGCTGCCAATTCCCCTGCCTGTAGGAAGGCACACCTGGGGTCTGAGTGTTGGCACTTGCTGTCTCCACTCCCCTGCGGTTCAGGATCTGCTGGGAGACCTCCTGTCCTGCACTGGTCCCCTTCAGCCTCAGTACAGTCACAGCCACAACCTTTCTGTAGATCTCCCTAGCCTGGCTTTGGTTCCACTATTTCAGGATTTTCCCCTGGGGCAATATTCTCTGGGTTTTTCAAGGTCAACAAGGGGGGATTAGAACACTTATGGTTTATTCTACCATCATGGCTCCTGGAAGTTCAAGTAGGTGACTTTCAAACATTCAGATTGTGGGCTTCTGGCCCCAGGAGCAGCTGCTGCCACTGCCACAGACCCTGGGTTTGTCTCTCACCCAGGTCTGACAGACCCCTGTCCTGTGGTGGGAGGCCTGGGAATTGCCCCTGTGGTGGGTTAATCAGTTCACCTGGGCTCACTTTGGTCGGGTTTGTGCTAATGCAGCCAGCATGCTCCACGGTCTGTGCTCCCCCTGCCTGGTTCAACATATCCTACCCGTAGAATTTCCATGTTGATCTGGGCTGGAAATTTGCCCATACTCTGTCTCCTAACAGATTCTGCCACTCCCAAATCCGTTCAGATTCACTTTTTAGAGGAAGCGCTCAGGTGAGTACTTGCTTTCACTCTGTCATCTTGGCTCCACCCGTAATTTATTTTTCATTGTCAGGATGTTTTGATTCAAAATGGTGATGAAGATTATATTCCTTTGGAACAGCTATTACTTCTCTGCAAATAAGGCACAATGTTTTGTCTCTTGTGTAAGTAAACAAGTATCTATTTATCCACTCTGGCTTAAACACTACATTCTGATTTGGTCTTCTGTTTCTCTTTATCACCCCTTTTACAAAGTCACCCCAAAAACTTTAATGTTAGAACCAAAAAATCTCCACAGCAATTGCTCACATACATAGAAATACTGAACAGAGTGTCTGACCTTGGAGAGAGCAAAAGACACTCACATAACTTGGAGGGCAGCCAGCGCAGCATGGGACGCGCAGAAGCCTTTGTACTGTTGCCACTCATAGCCCAGCGTGGCTGCACCCTCTTTGGCCCCGTTCAACACCAGTAGCAAACATAAACACAGTGAAATGATACAACTCTTGCTCCTCTCAGACTAGAAACAGACTGAAGACTGGTTGCTGCAGGCCACGTGACAAACAGCAGAGAGTCTGCAGTGGTCACTCACCCATTAAGTTCCCACAATAGTGACTAGTGGAAGGCAAGTTAAGAGGGGCACAAAGCACTTGTTACATCTTTACTTTCTTTCACGTCCTATATATTTTTTGCAGGCTTCCCAAAATCCTTTAGCAGGCCACTTGAGGCCTGATCCATGGGATCAGTGAAGAATTTATGACCCAATAAAAGACAGAACAATATTCTGAGAGACAAAATGGTTTTTTGGTTTGTTCTTCATGTCCAGTTGTTTCAGTCATATTTGACTTTCCCACTTGAGGTCTTCCTGGCAGAGATACTGGAGTGGTTTGCCATTTCCTTCTCCAGCTCATTTTGTAGATGAGAAACTGAGGCAAAGCTACATATCTGAAGCTAGATTTGAACTCAGCAAGATGAGTCTTCTGGATTCCAGGCCTGGTATCACTTAGCTGTCGCAAGGGGAGAACTCAGAACATAGCATATAAAGCACAGACTGTCAAGAGCTGGGCGATATGTTAGAGACCAGAACCTCAGAATGATGGGTGGGGGATGGAACACAGAGGGCCCCCATATTACAGAGCAGGAGACTGAAGTCCCAAGTATCAGGGCTCTGTATCCCCTGACCCAGGCACGGACCATTAGGGAGAATGGAGGCAGGCTCAGAATGTGTCATAGCTGCGCTGTTGCTGACCTTGGAACAGAAAGCCCAAAACCTCAGGCAGCACACAGTCTGCTCTGACACACTAGACACCATCCTGAGAAAGCCATCTTGGCATGGTGGAAGGCTGCAGCTCCAATGCTCAGTGGAGGAGGCCCTGGGTCTTTCCCCCACTTCCAGGATGGGGTCTGAAGGAGAGGAGTTGGGCTTTGCATTTCCCCTCCTGCCTTTGCTCCATCTTCGTCTTCCTCATTGGATCCTCTCTAAGCTCCCTCCTCTCTTTTCCATGACCTTTCTTGGTCATTCACATCAATGCTCAGGGATTCAGTATCATCTTTTTCTACATGACCCCAAATCTTGACACCCACCCTTCGTCTCTCTCCTGAGCTAGTCTGCAGGCAGCTCCCTGCTGGACAGCTCCACTTGGGCAGGGTCCAGAGGCATCTCACTGCCACCAAGATAGATCCAAACTCATCCTCTTTCCCCACAGACCTCCCACGCCTCCATCCATCCCCTCTACACTCTGTCAACTAACCTCAGTTGGCTTCTACCCTTGGAGTCGAGCCGAACAGCCCCTGCTCTGAAACTCATGATTTGGCAAGAGAAGACGTGCACACAAATAATCTATCAATTAACCAATAAACATTTATTAAATATGTTATGAGCCAGGTGCCACGCTAGGCACTGGGGACAGAAGAAGAGGCCGAGGCCAATGCCTGCCCTCAGGAAGCTCAGTCTCATGGGAGAGCTAACATGAGAAAAATGTGCCATGCCAGCTTTACCCAGGGCAGAGGAGACAACGAACAGAGGGGAGGCCCTGAAATCCAGGGGAGCTGGAGAAGACTTCCTGCAGAAGGGGGAGGTCAGCCGGCAAAGGGGAGCAAAGAGAGTGTTCCAGAAACGGGCATGGCCTGAGAGGAGGCCTGGAGCTGAGGGACGGAGGGTCTTGTTCCAGGACAGCCAGGAGGCTGAGAGCACTGGATCGAAGAGAATGTGGGGGGAGCAAGGTGGAAGAAGCCTGGAAAAGGGGGAGGGGGACAGTCATGATGAAGGGATTTGAATGCCAAACAGAGCATTTTGTATTTGATCCTCAAGACAATAGGGAGCCCCAGGAGTTTACTGAGGAGGGGATGACAACAGTCAGACCTGCATTTTAGGAAAATCACTTTGGTTCCTGAATGGAGGATGGACTGGGGAGGGTGGGGAAACTGAGGCAGACAGCAGCTCCACCCCCACCCCCCAGATAGTAGATACTGCAATAGTTTGGGGGAGGGAGGGTGATGGGGTTCTGCACCAGGGCCTACATGTGTTAGGGGACAGAAGGGGTATGTTTGGGGCCCTGTTGTGGAAAGAGGCTGGAGGCAGGCAGGCAGACAGACCTACCATCAGACGAGGCAGAAGGGGGGGCCTGACATAAAGACAGATGCTGCGGACTTAGTAATAAGATATGGCAATCTTTTTCATATCAGATATTGCAAAAGACCGTAATTACTGGCAAGTTATGGCTGATGACTGATTTATGTACCTGGGCTCAAGGGAGGCGGGGTGTGTGTGTGTGTGTGTGTGTGTGTGTGTGTGTGTGTGTGCGCGCGCGCGCGCATGCACGCTGTGAAATAAAGCCTGTGCTGTATTCAATGCAATGTTAGCCTTGGTGCTTGCACCCTGACATGAGTCATTTCTTGATGCTCTCAGTGGAGACCCTGGATAGGGGCACAAACTAGAGAATGACAGAACCCTCTAGCTTTGGTCATGGGTTACTCAACTCCTAACCTGTTCCATCCCCCACTGGACCGTTAGCTCCTCAATTTGGGGGCCTCAAACCTTCCTGGAATGATGTTTGTACTTAAAAACATCCCTGCCCCGCTCTAGTGAGGCACAGCCCAAGGGCCTCCTGCCCTTCCCAGTTCAATTTCTCCTCTGAGCCATGTGCCAACCCCACAGGAGATGAGCCCTCATCCCAGGCCAATCCAGGGTTTCCTGCCCGAGGGTCAGGGATTGCTCTTGTGTTCCATGAAAGGCTGTCCCCTTTTCTTCTGTGGGGCTGGGCAGCCTTGGCTCTCCTCTCCTCTCCACTTCCTCCTCTGACCCGCCCAGGTGCTGGGCTCACCCCTGTCCACAGGCCTGAGCATGGAGGACCAGTGGGGCTTTCCCCAGGCCTAGTGTGGCTGGCCCTCTTATCTCCAAGCTCTTCTGCTATGTCCCAGTCCCTAGATCCAGTCCTCTGCTTCCACAACTGTCAGCTCAGGAGCACCACATCCCCTGGGGCTGAGAGGAAGTGGTTCAGCCCCTCCTAAGAACAAGCAAGCTCAGTTCCCTCCACAGGGAACTGAGCAAGGCTCCCCACCAGCCCTGCCCCATCCCCAGGGGCCCCTCAGCCTCTGCAATGGGCACTCACCTCCCCCACCATGGCCTGTGGAGCAGCTGAAATCATCTCCTCCCAGCTCTGCCTGCTGGGACTAAGTAGAAGAAAGCAAAATCCCTCTTCCTGCTGTCATTGTCCTTGGTACTCAAGAGGTCTGTGATGTTGGGCCCAAGGTACAGTGTGCCCAACTATGGCTGGTCACACCAATATGAACATACAGAGTGGAGATGTCACTAAGTTGGCATCTTACGTTTCTTTGAGCTACTGCAATTCTGCTTTGCTCAGAGCCCAGTGCCTTCTCTGATGTGGGCACGCCATGCTGGGCTTCTTCACTCTCCGTGCACCTGCTTCTGGCAATCACAGGTGCTGTCCTTCCTGAGCAACCTGGCCCTGAAGCTCGAGGCTGAACTGGCCCAGCTTTCCTCCCTGGCCATTGCCTGCTACGCCTTCATGCCAGAGAGGAAGAGGGACTGTGGAGGATTCACAAGAGTCATTGCCAGTGAACCCTGGACTGCAAGAGAATCCTGGGGAGGGCCGGCCAGGAGGCAGCTATGGCTTCCCCAGGATTGGGTGGACCTGAGCAGCAATTTTACTCAAACCTTTACTCCAGTTTCAAGGCTGTACTTTCAATTCTAGGCAGTGAATGGAATGTATTTTGGGTGCCTTTACAAAACCATTACTGTTCAGTCATGTTCAACTCTTGATCCCATTTGGGGTTTTCTTGGCAATAAGATACTGGAGGGGTTTGCCATTTCCTCCTCCAGCTCATTTTACAAATGAGGAAACTGAGGCAAACAAGGTTAAGTGGTTTACCTAGGGTCACACAGCTAGTTGACTGAGGTCACATTTGAACTCAGGTCTTGCTGACTTCAGGCTCAGCACTATTCACTACACTACCCTGTTGCCGTACACTTCAGGGTTTTCTCACATTAACCTTAACCGGAGTGGAGATGCATGGCAGGTAATCGACTGTCTTTCTATTTCTATATTCTCAACCCTAGACTATACAGCTACAGCCGGACCCTGGGGGAGGAGGGAAAGCCAGGGCAGAGGGAGGTACCGGAGCCTGGAGATGCCTTGCAGGCCCTGCCTTCACCCAATTCAAGGTGACCAAGAGACCTTGAGCTACCTGTGCAGCCAGAGGAGCTGGCCGTGCCAAAGCCCAGAGTCACACTTCCTCTCGTACTGAGGATCTTCGGGGCTTCCTGGACAAGTCCCATTTCTGATTTTTGGACTTGTGGATGAAAATTGAAAAAAAAAAAAGATGGAGAATGAGGCACTGAGGGACCGGAAGCATAAACATCCTGATTTCCAAGAAAGGCAATAAGCATTTAATAAGCACCTACTATGTGCCAGTCACTATGCTAAGTACTAAGGCAAAGGACAGTCCCTGCCCTCCACCTCACAATCCAATGGCGGTGACAACATGCAAACAAAGCAAACTCTGTGCAGAATAAACAGGGCATAGAGGGAAGGCTTCCTGTAGGAGGTGAGAATTTAGTTGGGACTTAAAGGAAGCCAGGAAAGTTAGGTCAGAGGAAAGGAGGCAGAGCATCCAGGCAGGGGAACAGCCAGAGAAAGTGCCCAGAACTAAGAAAGAGATGGAAGGTCTTGTTCACAGAGCAGCCAGGAAGCATCACTGGACCAAAGACTATGTGTTGGGAAGTAAAGTATAAGAAGATTTCGAAAGGAGGAGGGGGCTGGGTTATGAAAGGCTTTGAATGCCAAACTGAGTATTGTTCTTGGTCCTGGAGGTGACAGAGAGCTGCTAGGGTTTAATGAGTAAGGGATGAACATGTTCAGAGCTGTGCTTTAAGGAGATCACTTTGGTGGCTGAAAGGAGGATGAAATGGAGGAGGTAGAGATCTGAGGCAGGCAGCTCCCCAAGCAGTAATTGCCATAACACAGGCATGAGTGTGATATGGGCTTGCACTTGGGGCAGCATCCAACAGAAGAAGAGGGCAAACTGGTGAGATGCAGCAGAGGTGGAATGGACCAAAGATGCAGCAGAGGTGAAACAGACAGGACTTGGCACCATATTGGACTGGGGGCGGGAACTGATAGTGAGGAGTGCAGGAGGACCCCTAGTTTGGTAGCCTGAGAAAATGGGACAATGGGAGTGCTATGACAGTGATAGGTAGGAGTAGGGGAGGATGCTTTTTTGGGGGGAAATATTTATAAATGAGTTGTTTTGGACACCCTGAGTTTGTCTACTAGACATCCAGTTTGAGATGTCTGAGAGACAAATAGAGATGCAAGACTGAAGGTGAGCAGAGGCTGGGGTAGGTAAGACAGATTTGAGAATCAGTAGAGATAGTAATTAAATCCAGGGGAGCTGATGAGATCACCACAGCAAAGTCAGTTAGATGGAGAAGAGCAGAGGGCTCAGCACAGTGACCTGAGGGATACTCATGGTTAAGGAGCCTGGTCTGGAGGGGGAGGGTCTGGGAAAGAAAGAGGAAAATAATACCCAGAGAGGATGGAAGAAAACCAGGAGAGAGGAGTTCCCCAAAAAACCTATACAGAGGAGAGGGTGATCATCAGTATCAAGAGCTGCAGAAAGGTCAAGGAACATGATGACTGAGAAAAAAGCCACTGGGGAAGTGGGGGGGAAGGAGAGACAGAGAGAGAGTGTGTGCATTTTGCCTGCCCCGACAGTACACAACCTCGAGACAAGGGCTGCCTCACTCATTCTTTTATATGCCCATGAATAACATCCAAGAGGGATAAACAAAAGGCCTTGCGTTTGGGCTCAATGAAATACTTTCATGGGATCCCAATGGTGCAGATTAGGTTGAGGAAGGAGTCCTTTGCCCTGGTCAAATCTCACGGGAGGACTACGGTCAGTTGTAGGCACCCTGATTAAAGAAGGCCATATCCAGAGGGGGCAGCTGTGATGGGGAAGGGCTCAGAGAAGGCGTAGGCAAGGGCAGAAGGGCCACTCTCCTCAAGCATTCCCAGAATTTAGAAGGGGTCTTAGCAGCCACAGAATGGCCCCTACACGTAAAAAATTTTAATTCTTGATGGTATACCCCACAGAACCTCCCGGAACTTCTGTGGGCAGCCCTTCCACTTCTAGGCAGTCATGCCCTTTGATGACAAGCAGACAGCTCTCCCCCTGCCCCCCAGGGCTTCCCTTCTCCAGCCTGGCCCTCCTAAGCTCAGAATGATGACAACCCCATTCATCGGTACTGACAAACTGCTCTTAGGAACCACATGGCACTCCTTGCAGGTAATCTGCTAGGTCAAGGAGGTAACTCTTACTTAGGCTCCCAAGGCAGTTTTGTAGAATTCAGAGTCCTGGGGCCGCTAGGTGGTGCAGTGAATAAAGCACTGGCCCTAGAGTCAGGAAGACCAGAGTTCAAATCAAGACTTAGACACTTACTAGCTGTGTGACCTTGGGCAAGTCACTTAACCCCAACTGCCCTGCCCCCTCCAAAAACGAAAAAGAATTCAGAGTCCTGGGCACAGGCTGGTGACACCTGATTTAAATTCAGCCCATCCCCTCTTTAAGCCTGTTTCTTTACCAGTAAAATGGAACTTCTATTGGCAGGCTGAAGCCTCAAAGCTAGCCAACTGTCTCCTATTACTGTTATTGTGGACTAGCGATGGGGTGAAGGTGATGAGACTCAGTGGGTGCTGCTGGGGGTGAGGCTGGAGTCGGAACAGGCTTCTGAGCATGGACAAAGGTGTGGTGGTGGGAGATGATGTGCCAAGTATGCCAGCATGGCTGGAACCCACTTGGGAAGGGCTTTCATGACTGAGCTGATCTGAGAAAGGGCACAATGGGAAGAGGATGGAAGCCAAAGACTGGAAGGAAACACAAGGAAAGAATTATCATGGTCCAACACCGTGGGGGCAAAAACACAGTTACCCCCAACTGGGAACATGGGATAGGGGCAGGAAGGTTTAGTTTGAAGGGAGGCCCAGGGGACCCAAGGATTGACAAGCCAGCAGGGGATGAGAAGCTGGGGGGGAGGGAGCTGCATATCTGCAGGGAAGCCAGGGCACTACTGCCCAGAGCAAGTCCTGAAACATCTGAGCAATGGGTGAGTGAATGCAGGAATGAAAGGCGACCAGCCCACCCCTAAAGTGTGTAACCGTTTTAATACATTCAGAGAGTTAACAGAACAAAATAAAAAGGACAGTCTGTCAGGAGAAGCTTCTCTGTGGCCCAGGAATGGTCATGGCTGTGGCCCCCCCGTGGAAGAGCGGTGCAGGCGGCCTCTGGCAGGGGACCAACAAGGGAAGGGTCTGGTCATTTCTGACTGGCCCAGCCCCCAGGTAACCCCATGCTCCACAAGTAACCCCTGGAGGGGAACACTTCTCCATCAGTGGGACGCAGCACTTGTTCAAGGTGATCAGAGCCGGAGCCAGAGTGCATCTGATTTGGGGAGCTTGAATCAGGCCACCTGGGCCCAGCTCCTGATACCAAGAGCATGCACCGTCTGCTTGTCTGTCACCCTTGCGCGCACACACGCACACACACACACACACACACACACACACACACACACACACTGTGTCTCTCTCTCGGTAGAGGCCTCCTTCCTTCCTTTACTGCACATCACAGACACATGTTGGCCTAGGGTTCCCTCGTGGAGAGCAGGCCAAGGGAAGAGGAGGGTCCCATGGTCTTGCTCAAATGTTTCTGAGGCGGGCAGGTGCGGGCACACAGCCCCGCGGGCTCTGGCCTGCCAACGTTCCTGGGTTGGTCAAGGGAGCCAGCAGCGAGCTGTGGCTCAGCCTCTAAGGAGAGAGGGCAAAGGCACTTTCTTGAGCTCGGCCCGGGAGGGGTGAGCCTCCAGCAATCCCACTCAGAGCTCCAGGAGGGCTGGGTTTTCCCTTTTCTTCCTTCCTTTTCACCTAATCCCTGGCTCCGGAGAGGCCAGGCTGTGGTCACTTTGACATTCAAATGCTATTGAACTCTGGTAGGAGTAGAGCATGGGCCAGAGCTTGTTGGGGGTGTGGGGGCAGGGCGAGGGTCGAGCATCACGGAAAATGTTCTTCATTCATCACACGCATTTATTTCCATGGCAGCCGCACCAAGGTAAGCAGGGAAGGCGGGAGTAGGTGAGCACAGGCCATGCCCCCCCTTCCTGGGGTTCTTCCCGAGGACCAGGTCTGCTGTGAGGTCTGGGTGAAAGGCACGGCCGGCTCTTGGTCCAGGCAGGGTCCAGCAAGGACCTCAGGCTGGCCAGTGAAGGCACCCGCGTGCCCGTGGGCACCCCAAGCCAGCAGCATCAAGTCTCAAAGTACTTGTAAATGGCTGTTACGTACTGCATAACGCTCTGCCAGTCTGGACGCTCGGTCCGCACCATCTCACTGATGTTCTGCCATAGAAGAGACAAGACAGGTCAGCGGGATTCCCGCCCAGCCCAGTGTGGCCACTGTGACTGGGGCCCAGACCAGGCCTCCTAATGCAGCAAGGACGGCTCCATCAAGAGGCCCCGACCCAAGTGGCACAGCTCTAAAAGAAGGGTCTTCCTACTGTAAGAAGCCCAGCTGAGGGAAGGCAGGCTCAGCCCCGTGGGGCCAGGACTGGTCGGCAGGGCCAGCGAGAGCACCCAGAGAGAACATGGATAAAAGACACTCTTCCACATCCCTGATGAGGAAACAGAGGTGGGGGGTGGGGCCCAGGAGGGAGGCAGTTCTCTCAGCTCAAATCCAGGCTTTCAGAGGTTCCCGGAACCACTTCTATTGTGAACCAAGACAATGGTGGGCTGAACCCGAGCAAAGAGAAAAGAACTATTTTTAAATCAGGGCCTAAATTGTATGGAAATATTGCCCAGTCCCGTTGGAGGCTTGGTCCTTCAATTGCTGGAAATGGGTGCTCTGGCCCTCTGGGGGCTCCCATGACGGGACCCCCCCCCCAAGCACTTACCAGGGTGGATTTAATGCCAACGCTTTCTGCTGCCTGGAAGGCCAGGGAGAAATTCCTTCTCTGTAAATAAAACCAAGCCTGGTCAACCCAAGAAGGGGAAATCCAGAGATGGGGGGTCAGGGCAGGATGCAGGGGCCCCCCTGCCATACCTTGTCTTGGCTGGTCAGCTCTTGGTACGGGATGTGGGCTGGCAGGTAGGTGTGCAGGAGGGCACAGAAGGCCAGGCCGTCATTCCAGCTGCTGCTGAAGTTGGTGATGTCAATATTCTGGGGGGAGATGCAGGCAGAGGTGTTCAGAGACATGGGCCTGGGCCTCCTCCCTGGGTTCCCGGGCCCTGGCGAAGGGGTAGGGCCTCTAAAGCCATGAACGGCTGCCCACAGGAGGGGAGCTCGCTGCCTCAGCTGACCCCCAGAGAGCCAGAGCCATCCCATGAGGGTGCCGGCAAGGTACCCCAAACTCATGTCCCCCACACAATCACAAGAGTTTAAATGATGGACTTGAGGGGTTCTGGTCAGAAAGGAAACCCAGAACAATCTGGATAGCCTCCTGAGGGCTTCCTGTCCCACTTGTGGCCAGCTTCGTGGTCCTGCCCTTGGGGGCCCTCTGGGATGACAACTCTTCAACTGCCTCCTGAGCCCAGGCATCCTGATCCCCCAAGTCTCCTCTCTAGGCCCTTCTTGTTCTGGTCACCCTCCTGGGGCCCTCTCTAGCTGGACCAACATCCTTGTTACCCTGTGGTGGCCAGAACCAGGGAGTTGTGCCCCTAGCCTAAGGAAGCCCAAGGCCACACAAGCTTATGGGCCACTAGGACTCCCAGATCTTTTTCAGGCACACTGCTGTTTAATCAGGACTCCCCAGCATGCTGTGCCTGTGAAGAGGCTCTTTTAAATTAAACTCTCAGAAGACAGATGGTACTCAGGAGCCTGAGAAGCCTTGTCAGAGAAAAGGAATGGGGGGGCCCTCCCACAGGCAGGGAGGAGCCTGGTGCAGACGCGGTTTATTCTGAGGGTCGGTCAGGGAAGCACCCTCTGCCCCCAACTACCAGCACTGAGTCTGAGGCCACTTCCATGCAGAGATGGCCTCTCCGCTCATCCTGGTGGATGGAGGAGACTTTACCTGCCTCCTTTCAGAGGAGATGTTTCTGATCATTGCCCTGCACAGATGGCCCCGCACGGGCTGGGAGCAGAGCCCTAAGGCCCTACCCAAGACCTTGCCAAGCTAACCCTGAAGCATCAATCACTACTCTTCTGAATCCACCTAATAACATTATGGTCACATAGACTGTCTTCTGCACGAGATCACACCGACCAAATGCTTGGCTAAAATGCAGGTCAACTCCCTAGCATTCTCTCCTGGCCACCATTTTAACACCCAGGCCAGTCTGGGGTGACGTCGGCTCCCTGGAATCGCCCCTGCACACTCCCAATCTTGGCGCTTCTCCTGTTTCCCATGATCTTTCAGATACTGCTGATGGGGACTCAGCCATCCTCTTGGCCACTGCCAGGGAAGCTAAGGCAGATGGCAAATATGAAAGCCTCGGCTATCCTCCAGCTGCAGCGTGAGGGCTGAAGGGCCTCACATACTGAGAGGGCTGCCTTCATCAGCTCACTCCCAGGCATGAGACAGTCCTCACCTCCCCCAACCTTCATTCCCTCTTCCTAGGGCTGCAGAGGGCGGAACCCGGGCCCCTTGGGAGAAGGTACCGGCTGGCCTCCCAGGTCCCTCACGTGTCCCGCTGTGCTCGGCCACACTGCTGTCAAGCAACTCCCAGGAAGCCACTCTCAGACCGGCTGGTGACTGTGGTCAGAGGTCAGTCAGCCTCCCCTGGCACATCCTCACAAGCCTGGTGACCAAATGGCCCAGCCACACCCTCTGAGCACCAAGCAAAGCCACGGAGGGGAGTCCTTGCCAGCCTCACCCCAGCACCTTGAGGGCCTCCTCTCAAAGCCAGAATCCTTAATGTCTTAACACAAACTACCTTGCGTAATCCTGGGACTCCCATTCCCACCGACCCTTGGGCCCCAAGCTCCCTGCACATGGGTTCAGAGCAGCTGCTTCAGGCACAAAGGCCCCTTACAACAGAACGTGGCATCCTCTATCTACTCTCTGGGGCTGAAGAGGAAACACCAAGAAAATGAACAGAAGGGAGCAGGAATCTCCACGTCCCAGTACCGTCACTACCCTTTCCACAGATGGGGGACCCACCCCAGGGCTGTGGAGAGGAAGCCCTCAGTCCGGTGACGCTCCGCAAGGACAGAACTTGCAGAGGCTTGTTACTGTCGGGCCCACACCAATGTGGCTGAGAGCTGGCTCTGATGTCTAAGAGGGTAGGCGGGAGGGCTGGCAGCTCACATGGCACCCTGTGCCCCCGGCCTCCCAAGGCCAGCCCCTCCCTAGCTCTGCTGCTTCAAGACGGGCCTCTCTCCCACCACGATGTTTCTTGCTGTCCATGCTGTCCAAGGACAGCCAAAGGCAGAATCAGCAAGAAGCTGCCCATGGGAACAAACACCTATTCCTGTCCCCAAAGGTCAACATCACATCTAGGGGGAAACAATTCTCCATTTCCTGCCCCTGTCAGCCTCCTGTGTGCAGCCCCTGTGCAGGCTGTGAGTCGCCCCTGGGCCCCTGGCTCAGGAAGCCTACGTGCTCAGATTCACGGTGCCTTTGGCCTGCCCTGGAGGAAGCTGCTTCCCCTGCCCCCAAGTGCCTAGCCAGGAGGAACCCCCACTGGCTTAAGATTAGGGTCCTAACACCCAAAGGAAGCTATTCCTACCCACCCCAAAATGGGTCCCCCTGGAGAAGCACGAGAAGTGCGAGTCTGACCCTGGCTCAGGGTCACTGGCAGTGGAGGGGCAGCTGGGAGGCCGGGGGAGCATGCAGAGGTCGGGCTTAACCCCCACCGGCTCCTTCACTGGGACCCCTCAGCTGCCCAGCAGGCCCAAGGGCAGCCAACACCTCCTGTGTCCGTTGCATTCGGGCCCAGTCAGCTGGGAGGGAGCCTGGTGCTGAGATTAGCTGAGCTGCTGAGATCCTAGCTCCATTCCCCACAGCACTTCCTGACCTCTCCTCGCCCACCAAGGGGCCAGCTGTGCCACGTATCCCCAGTTCACTCTGGCAGTCCCTCGCCTGAGGTGTGGTCTCTTCTTCATTAACTTACCGATACCACCCCCTCCCAGCAGTCTAGAGACACCATTTCCTGGCCCCTGTCCTTCCTGTGCCCTCATATTCATCATATGCCACCTTCAAAAGAAGGTGGGGAAACAGGCCACCCAAAGCCTTCTTGTCTGAAGTATAATTAGGACAATTAAACACCCCGCCCCTCAGGCCCCCCAAGAACTGGCTCTTCAAACAGCTACCAGGCACAGGTCTATTTAAAGAAATGCCATTTTTGCAAGATGAGGCGGCAAAAGTAGCAACTCCCATTCCCACCGACACTCATGTCCCAAGCTCCCTGCGCATGGGCTCATGCACAAAAGCCGCTACAACAGAACGTGGCATCCTCTATCTACTCTCTGGGGCTGAAGAAGAAAGACCAAGAAGATGAACAGAAGGGAGCGGGAATCTCCTCCATGCCCCTACCCACACTGAAGGCAAAGGGCGCCACAGGGCACGGAGCACTAGGCCTGGTGTCCCTAAGCCCTGAGTCAGTTTCCTCAGCTGTACACTGGGGATCCTCTTAGATCTTAGCAGCACTGAGCCCAGGGCCCAGTACACAGTAGGTGTTCTATAAAGGCATCATTCTTTTCCCCGACATTCAGCTGAGTTTTCCTGAGGAGAGTCAATGAATCATCTTGGGCAACAAAAGGCCCAACTCCCTCAAGAAGGAGAGAATCGGAGCGTGCCCAAGGCCACCAAGACCCTGGAGCTCCAGGAGGAAATCAGGATCAGGGAGAAGCCAGGGAGGGAAAACCAGCTACATTCCAATTACACGGACACCCCCACTCCCCGAGACTCTGAGGGCACTGACAGAGGCAGCCCTGGCAGCTCCCTCAAAGACTCCAAGATCCGGGGCTGATGCGTGCGGAGGAGATGGGGCAGGACACAGACAGAAATGCCCATCTTCCCCCACCTAAGGGTCCTCTGATCTCATAGCCACTGTGCCACACCAGAAGAGTGGGGATTCGTACCTGGATCTCGGAGAAGAAAGATGGGACCAGACTAAGCATGACCAGGGAAGAGGCGGCTGCGAGGGCTTACCCCTAAGGAAGAAGTTGTCAGAGGGAGAGGGAGAGGGCAGCCTATGAGTGCTCAATGCACACAGGCACCGAAGAGTGTGACTCCAAGGCAACCAATGCCAACGTTCAATAAATTATTTGGAATGAAAGGCAAAGGAGGAATCCTACCAAATCCTGATACCCAAGCCAGGAAGAGCCAAAACAGACAAAGAAAACTTACGTATTCCCCTAACAGATATTGACGCAAAAATCCCAAATAAAATACTAGCCAGGAGGTTACAGTAGTGTGTCACAAACATCATGCGCTCTGACCAGCTGGCCTTTACGCTAGGAATGCCAGCCTGGCTCAATATTAGGAAAACCATCAACATGACTGACCACATCAATCGCAAAACCAGCAGAAATCATACGATTATCTGGACACATGCAGAAAAAGTGTCTGACAAAACACTTTCCCACTGAAAGTACTAGAAAACACAGCAAGCGGTGAAGGGAGTGTCCTTAAAATGCTAAGAAGCCCCCCCTCTTAACCCAGCAGGGAGCACGACCTACGATGGTTCTGGGAAAAGCAACAGGCCTTACCCACATACTGGGAGTGAAGCGAGGGGGCTCATTTTCACCAACGTTATTCAGTACTGTTCTAAAAATGCTAACAATAGCAATTAAAAAAGAAAAAGAAACGGAAGGAATCAAAATGCACAACAGGAGATAAAACGATCCTTCTGCTGACGATATGAGAAAATCCTAGAGATTCAGCTAAACAATCAGTCGAAACGGTAATCAGTTTAGCAAAGTATCAGGATATCAAATAAACCCACATAAACCATCAAGCATTCTATATATACATCACCAACAAAGCCCCAGAAGAAGAGCGAGCAAGAGAGAGCTCGCGTAAAATAACCACAGACGGGGCGGAGCCAAGATGGCGGCGCAGCAGCAGCAACATATCGCAGCTCTCACAGAGCCACCCCAAAATACCCACAAAATATGACTCTAAACTAATCCCAGAACTCCAAAACGCACACAAAGATACTTCCCACTAAAGTCAGCTCGGCTACAAGGAACCATATCAGCACGGCGAACCAAAACCAGCCTGGCCTGAAGCCTTGACTGTGCCCCCGGGGGCGGCTGGACGGGAGGAGCTCAGGAGCCTCGGATTAGCGGCAGCAGCGAGCAGCGTTCAGAACTAGATCAGTGGGACTTGCGAAAACAGGAGAGAAAAGCAGTCTGACCAAAAGGCCTCCAGGGCTGGAAAGCAAAAGGCAGAGGTTTTGCACCCGCCTCTGCATTGCAGCTTCCACGCCCTCGGCCTGCAGACTGCAGGGGGACCAAGCGATTGTTTAGAGGCCAAGTACTCTCGCGTTGAGCAGCCTGGATCCAGATCGCGGTCTTGGGCTTTGGTCCTGTGGGTCTTCTTTATCCAGTGAGCCGGAAGTGGGAAAGGGACCCAGCACCTTCCTGAGAGCTACGGCAGCCGGGAGGACCCCAGCAATTTGGGACAGAGCTTTCCCTTCTGGAAGCAGAGCCCCACAGAGACTAAAAAAAAAATCACGGACTGACCAACCATGAGTAAGAATAAGCATAAGAAGCAAAGTAAGAACAGCAACCAAACCCTAGATTCCTTTTTTGGGGAAAAGAAAGATCATGGCAGAGAAAGGGAGGAGGAGAGCGCAGCCAGAGCGCCCCCACCAGAGGCCTCCAATAAACATGAAGAATGCCTTAAAGCTAGAGATGAGCTGAAGAAGGATTTTGAAAACCAAATAAGAGAAATGGAAGAAAAATTGGGAAGAGAAATAAGAATGTTGCAGGAAAATCATG
>CM053580.1:592511396-592560269 GCA_028627135.1 Pseudochirops cupreus | reverse complement strand
CTCTGCACCATCACCTGGTCAATTTCACCTCTGCACCATCTCTGGTCCATTTCACCTCTGCACCATCTCTGGTCCATTTCACCTCTGCTACATCTCTGGTTGAATCCATCTTTGCAGCCATCTCTCCAATACACCCCACTCTCTCCTGTCGCTGTCCCCAACTTGGTACAGACCCCCATCTCCTCACACTGGACATAACAATAGCCACTGGGGGATCTGCCTACCTCAGTCTCTCTCCCATCCTCCATTTGGCCTCCAAAGTGATTTCCCTAAAGCACAGGTCTGACCATGTCATACCCCTGTTCAATAATCTCTGGTGGCTCCCATTTAATACATCCAGGATCACATACAAAATGTTCTCTTAACCCTGTCTCCTCCTCGCCTTCCAGCCTTCTTATACTTTACTTTCCCATATCCTCTTCCATCCAGCTACACCAGCCTCCTGGCTGTTCCTCAAACAAAATCCTCCATCTCTTGGCTCTAGCATTTTTCCTGGGTCCTCCCTGTTGCCCCATTTCTGGAAAACTCTTCCTTCTCTACTCCAACTACTGACGTCCCTGGCTTCAAGTCCCAACTCACACCCTACCTCCTGCCCGGCCTTCCCTAGCTCCCTTAAATCCCACGGCCTTCTTTCTGCTCATTATCTTCTATTTACCACACACACACAGTTTGCTTTGTACATATTTGTCTGCTTGTTGTCTCCCCCGTTAGACTGTGAGCTCCTTGAGGGCAGGAACTGTTCTCTGCCTCTTTTTTCTATCTCTAATGCTCAGCACAGTGCCTGGCACATAGTAGGCACTTAATCAGTGTTTAATGAATTGTGTGAATTCGTCCAATCCACACCTAAGAAAAAGATTTCCCCTCCACTGTAGACCTGGTGAGAGGTCATCCAGCCTTTACTAGAGAGTAAAGGAGAAGAGAAGCCCACTACTTCTTGAGGTAGCCTGTTCCACAACAGGACTGACATTGACTTCCCCCACTGCTCCTCATCCTGCTTGCAGGAGCTAAGCAGAGGAAGGCAAACAGGACAGCTGTCTTCAGAATACTGGAAGGAAAACCCTTTGTCTTCTCAAGGATAAACCTTCCTAGTTTCCCCAAGTGATCCTCAAATGTCCTGAACTTAAAGATCTTCCCGACTTGGCATCCAGACTTGACAATAACCAGTTCATCAACATCCTTCCATGGCAAGGTCAACAGAAAATCAGCAGCCACAGTGTGTCCTATGAGGCCAAAGGCCAACAGAACGTTGGTGACCACTGTACCTCCCATGAGGCCTGTAATTCTACATCCAGTCAATAACACATATAAAAAATGTTTGCTTCTTGAATTCTGGGCCTCTGAAGAAAGGCTGTCCCTCCTCACTCTGGAGAATATGGCAGACAAACATTTATTAAGTACCTCTTGTGTACACAAGGCACTGCACTAAGCCCTGGGGACATGAAAAGGGGGAAAAGACAATCCCTACCTTTAAGGGGTTCACAATCTAATGAGGGAGACAAGTAAACATATACAGGATAGACAATGAGAGAAGGAAATCACTGGAATGAAGAGGGGTTGGGGAAGGTTTCCTACAGAAGGTGGGATTTTAGTTGGGATTTGAAGGAAGCAAACATGGTCAGTAGCAGAAGCAGAGAATCAAGAACATTCCAGGCCTGGGGGACAGCTGGAGAGAGTGCCCAGAGCAGAAAGACGGACCAGGAGGCCAGTGTCACTCGACAAAAAAGGGGCTGAGGCATAAGAAGGTCAAACAGAACATTTTGTATTTGATCCTGGAGGCCATAGGGAGCCCTGGAAGTTACTGAATGGGAAAGGGTGACATGATCAGACCTGCACTTTAGTGGCTGAATAGAGGATGGCCTGGAGACAGGAAGACCCTCTCAAGTTACAGATGCCTGTACCACACATTAACCCCAAGCCGTTGCTCATCTGGGCACATTTTCAGCAGATTCCTTAAAGGTACAAATCTCTAGCCCCCTTAACTCCTAAGCTAGCGCTCCCATACTCTTCAGAAGGAAGAGTGATGCCCATGCCTGAGCCTGAGGTATGGGTATCATGGAATTCACCAGCGAAGGATGTACTGACCTGACCCCAACAGGTCAGTTCTATCCTCACTGGGACTCAGTGCAGAATCTCTCTGATGGTGCAAATACCCTTCTTGACTGACAGTCAAAGTCGGCTTTCTGGCACAATCTTGATACCCTCTGTGGATACCTGGCTAGAAGGGAGCCTCCAGGGGTATCTGGCCTGCTCTGCCCAACTCGGCCCACTAGGGGCTGAGCCAGACATGTTGTGTCTACATGGAAAGGAGCAGAGCTCTCCTGGTCCTGCCATCGCCTGCTGAGTGGTGTCTCCAGGACTGTAACAGGGAGCTCGGGCAAAGGCCTGCACTGCCCTGGAGCACAGACAGGGCATCTGTTCCTGCTTTATTCCTGAAGGCCCTTGTGGGCAACTCCCTCTGGAGTGCTTCTATCATTTGCCCCTGATTTTACCACGGAGTGGTGTGCGCAAACTCCTCCTCTAGGAAGCTGCTGTAACAGCCCGCATTTATGCAGGTTCTCAGGTTTGCAAATTGCTTTACCATTATCTCAACAGATCCTCACAACCACCCTGGGAGGGAGGTGCTGTTATGCCCCTTTTACATCTGGGGAAACTTAGGCAGACAGGTCAGGTGACTTGCCCAGGGTCCCAGAGCTAGGCAATGCCTGAAGCTGGGTTCAAACTGTGTTCCTAACTCAGGTGGCGCCCTCTAGCCATCTGGAAGCCCTCCATCCATCAGGATCAATTGATGGAGGTGGCCTGGTCATTTCCTCACTGCCAGCCTTGCCCTGCTCTCGCATGCCCAACAGAGAATCACTCTATTTCAGGGGGTGCTCGGAGGGGTTCATCAGGCCTACTCCTGCCTTGGCAGCCAGTCCACAGTCACTCTGTGTCCAGTCCAGGTTCTTCCTAAGCATTCTCTCTCTGAGGCTTCTCCTCTCCAACTATCCATCAGCCAGATTCCTAGCCCACCTTCCAAGAGAGCCAACTTCACAGGGAGCAGGCTGAGTCAGAGAAGAACTGGCCCCCCTTGGAGTCTGTTCATGTGTCCTGGGCCAAGCACCAGCAGCTCTGGGGATGCCTCAGACACACATGCGTGCACACACACACATATTCTCTCAGCTGAGCTGACTCAAGGAATGCAGCCAAGGAACAACACAGAGCCATCAGTGAGGTGCCCACTTGTGGAATGTTTGGTCTCCAGGGCAGGGAAGCCGAGCTGCTGAGGACACATGGCCAAGCAGTGCTGGCCACATCCTCGGCAGTGTGGCTGCAGAGAGCTGCCCAGTGCTTAAGGGGGAGAACAATGACCATATCCTGTCCAGAAGGGACCTGCGTCCATGCTGGCACACATCGACCTACCTGGAGGAAGTAAGCAATGCAGCTAAAGCCATTGGCCTCCACCTCATGGGAGGGTGGGCCCTGGGACCCGCCCTTGCCTCGGCCCCTACCAGCTGTCCCCTCACAGAGAACGACTCTGGGAGTTGCCAACAGGAGCCTGGCACCCTGACCCCTCTCTCCCTGCCAGACCTTGGCCCCACGCACCCGCTGCCATGGGCCTCCTTCACTCTTCTCCCTCCCAGCACCATGCCTCTCCTTCTCCTCCTCCCACCTGTGTGACCCTCCCCCTTCTCTGTCCCCTGGGCTGGATCCTCCTCCAGGTCATGTTCACTAACTGTGCAGGCCCCCAGGGCCAGGTCCTCCACCCCCGACCCTGGTGATCTCATTCTGCAGATAATACCCAGCTCCATGGGCCTCTCCCCTTCCTTCAATTTGGTACCTCCAAATTCCCCCTGTCTAATACAAAGCCTTCCCTTTCCCCTGAAGTCTCCCCTCCTCTGATGAGGGCCACCCCAAGGGTTCAGAATCTCAGCATGGCCCAATCAACTGCCAGATGCAACTTCTCTGCCACCCCTCCCTTCTCCCCAGTCACAGGTTACATCATCTGCTGTACCCTCTTCTCTAGTCTCCCCCTGATGTACTCAGCCCCAGTACTGTTGCTGAGGGCAGATATCTGACCATGCTGCTCCCTAATCGACTCCACTGAGTCCATGCTGCTTCTGGGGGTAAAGTGACCCTGCTGTTAAGCTTTTTAAGACACTCCATCTCTTCCCAACCAATCTCCTTCCCACACTCTGCAATCCAGCCAAACTGGCCTTCTCTCGGCTCCTCTCACTCTACACTTCACTTCCCACCTCCAGGTTTTTGTCTCTACCACCTGGTACACATTCCTTCTCACTTGCACCTCCTAGAGTCCCAGTCTTCTCAAAATGCAGCTGGATAAATCTTCTCCTGATCTCTCCACCTGTTTGTGCTCTTCCTCCCAAGTTTCTTTGTGTATTTACTGCATTTACTCTGTCCCAGACCCTGGGGCTACCCTAAGACCATCGGCCGACATAACCGTTGCTCTGGCCACTCCCAATATCACTCAGGTACAGACAAGTGGCTGGACAGGCCTTTCTCTTCCTCCTGGCCTTGGAGGCGGGACCTTCATTCCCACAAACAGAGTGAAAAGCTGCCCTCCTGCTGGCCCTGCCCGCCCCCCAGTGCCCAGGAAGCTGGCCTCACCTCCATGGCTCCACAGGAGCTCAGGGCAGGGAACCTGAGACCATGTCTCCAAGGCTGCGTGCTCTCTGCCCCCACAACCCCCTCGTCTTCAGTCCTCTGACACCTCATGTCACCCTCCCCACATCTTCTGTAAATCAGCCAACACAGCCATCCGCCTCCCGACTCTAGGCCTTTGCCCTGGCTGTCCCTTACCTCCCCCTCTACGTGCCAGCTAAAATTCTACCTTCTCCAGGAAGCCTTTCCCACACGCCTTGATGCCAGGTGCCTTCCTTTTTCTGTTTAGCCTGAGGCAGCTTCTTTTCCCTGTCTATAGGAGCTTATTGAGCAACGATCCCACAAGGGAGGCTCTGCCTCAATGGCTTCTGAGGCCCCTGCCAGTACCTGGCTAAGAATCGCCCAGGGAGGCAGCTCCCAAGCCAGGCTTTCCCCCCTCCGGCATCACTTTGATTGTCCTCATCATCTCTCCCTGGACTCTTCCAATGACCTCCTGCTGACACGGCCAAAGGAACACTCCCGAGAAACAAGTCTGACTAGGGCACTGTCCCCCAAAGCACCTCCAAGGCATCCCGTCACCTCTTCCTGCCCACCCTTTCTCCATAGGCTGACGGCTGGGTCATCTCATTTAGTCTATCTTGGTCTCTACCGCCCACGTACCCCATGGGCATCACACAAACACCCCTCAATTCCTGTACCCTGCCAGCTGGGCCCAGGCCCAAGTCATGGTCTCCAGCTCAGATGGTGCTCCTCCAGCCCCCAATCCTTCTCACACAGAGGGTCTCTGCAGCCCTCATTCACTGGCCACTGAGATGACAATGTGGTGAAAGGCTCCCTCAGGTGCCCTTGTGATGCCAGAGTGGTAGCTGAGCTGCCCTGAAGAGCCTGGAGGGAAGGCACCTCAGGAGCCACAGCCACTCAGGGCCAGTGCTCCCGCGGGCAGCCTCCATTCAGGCCTTCCCGTGGAGTCTTCTCTTTTCTAGGTTAGCTTCCTTTACCCTGCCCCCGCTGTCCTCCTCAGGGCAGTCTCCAGCTTGTCCAAGTCTTCCCTAAGCTGTGGGGCCTAGAGCCTTAGGGCCCAACATTCCTGACCTTCCATCCCCCCAGAGCTGACTCACAGCAGGGATCCCTGTGGTCCTCCAATGGAGACCTCCAAACAGTATGAAATCCACCTGACTGGATCATCCTCCAGCCCCTCTCTCCATCCTTTCCACAGAAGAACAGCCCGAGAGAGCCACTGGAGGAAATGCTCCGGGAGTTTTCGCCCTTCTGCGCAGATGAGGGAATACTATGGCCCCTTCTAAGGTTTTCAAATGTATGGAGAAAATTAACTACATGGAAATGGTTATAAAAATCTTTTAAAAGTTCACAGGACCCGGACTGAGGAGCAGGCCTCCCCACCCCGGTCTGAGCCACCTCTCAAGCCATAGGTGACAACACAGAAAGACAAAGCAGAGAAGAAAACAGTGCTGCCCTCAGACAGCTGCTGCTCCCTGCGCCAGGGGAGACAATGTGTTTACAAGTCATTATGAAAGCACGGAAATGAGGGCTGGAGTGGCCCAGGGAAGGGTCAGGGAACAGGTGAGGGCTGGCCTGGGAAGCCCTGTGAACACCCAACGCCACCCCCAGTCCCCCACTCTTCACTCTCAGTCATCCTGTCAGGAAAAGCCAGGAGTCCAGCATGACCTGTGCTTGCCAAGCCGGGCAGGCTAGCTCTTGGAGGTCGTCGCTGCCCTTACTGGAGCTCCCCTAGCCATCTCTTAATGAGCCCCTGGAAAAGTGAAGGGCACTGGCCTGCAGGCCTCAGGTTCTGCCCTCTTCCCTGTTCTGAAAATCAAGACATTCGCACCCTTCTAATGTTGGGGCTCTGTGACCTTCCAAATGCCCCTGACAGGGCCATGTGCTGGGGTCACACACCTTATCTAGGACCGCTCGGTGCTCTCCTCCTCCCTAATCTGGGCCATCACCTCCCCGGCTGTAGTTTTTCGTTTGGCAGATGAAGCCCGCCGCTCTTGCACCGAGAACAGAGACCACACAAGCATCACACATCTCATTTAACAAAGGAGCAAAGTGAGGTAAATTGACTCGTCCAAGTTCATACAGTCAAGCGTCAGTCAGGACTGAAACAGGCAGGTTGGTATAGCTGGACAGAGTATTAGACTCAGAGCCGAGACATGGCTTCCAACCCCTGCTGAGCACTCACTGAGTGACGCTGTGAGGGAGGAATGCTCCTGTCCGTGCCACCTGCCTCCCAGGGTCGTCAGGAGACTTCTATGAGGGCACGTGCATCACATGTACTGCCAACCTCAACATGGCACACATGAAGCCAGGACCATCTTCCCATGCCCTCCTGCTGCCCTGAGCCCAGGCTCTGGACATCCCAGCTTTCTGGTCAATGTGTGAATCAAACAACTCTAGAGTGGGGAAATCTTAAGCCACCCAGTCTAGCCCTAACCCCCCAGAAAAGGGATGTGGCTGGCTTGAGCTCACCCAGCCCAGGGATGGCAGGCCAGGCCCAGAAGGCCAACATCTGGACTCTGGCTCAGGCACCCGGACTGACTGTCACAGCAAGGCTAAACACGGGAAGTGCTGGCTTCCTTCTGAAGCTCTGTCTGGTCTGTGCACTCACAGAACCTGCTTCCAATCTTCCTTCACTATCCTGTGGCATGCAAACACAAGACCCGAGACAAAGCCCTTTCTTCTGACCCCCTTCTCTCTCCAGAGACAATTCTGCCAAAGTTCAGGGGTCCCAAGGCCTCATGCACATGGGCCCAGCTTCCAAGCCTCCCCCGG
This sequence comes from Pseudochirops cupreus, assembly GCA_028627135.1. NCBI lineage: Eukaryota > Metazoa > Chordata > Mammalia > Diprotodontia > Pseudocheiridae > Pseudochirops > Pseudochirops cupreus. The sequence goes on along the minus strand of CM053580.1, from coordinate 592,552,877 downwards.
CAGCATGCGATGCCCACAGGCCCTGCAGAGTCCCCGGCAGGCCTCCCAGAGGCTCCCTGGCTGGCTGCACTTTCTCTTCAGCCCTGACAAGCAGCATGGAAGCAGACATCTGAGCAGACAGTGCACCCTAGGAGAGGGAGTCAAGGACAAGCACCACCTCTCAAGGCCTGTCCAATGCTAACAGTTTCCAGGCGAGCCCCAGGGCCACGAGGGGGCGCCAGAGTGCAAGGATGCCTGGGTCAGGCTCAACTCCGAGCTGGGGGACCCTGAATGAATCACTGAAACTGCTTCAGTTTCCTGAACTGTTAAATGGGAGGAGATGGCAACAGCACAGTCCTCCCAAGGGGGCTGTGGGACCCAATGAGATAATCATCAGAGAGGGCTTAGCCTACAGGCTGGCACACAGTAGGTGCTCCCACTACCACTCCACAACTTCTGCAGTTGTCTGGTGAGACCAGCAGCGTCTGCATCCCCAAGGGAGCAGCTGGGCCGTGGGGTGGGGATCCCCAAATGCTGGCCCCCAGGAAGGAGAGGAGGGCAGGCCGAGGCAGTGGCAAGGCCCCACAATCCATGACCCCTACAACCCAATGACCCCAGTGACCCCCATGATTCCCCACCAAAGCATGCGCACTCACTCTCCAAGTCAGAGATGACGAGGTTGTCGTGCAGCTTCAGGGCTCGGTGCTGCTCCACCTCATCTTCCAGCTCAAAGATGGTCTCCTTCATGTCCCCTCGCTCCGTCTCTTTCTCTTCCAGCTCGGAACGCAGCTTCTCCAAGGTCACGTTCAGCTCCCCCATCTTCTTCTGGGCCTCTTCTCGGAAGCCTCCATACTCCTCCTGGACCTGCAGCCAAGACAAGCAAGGAGGAAGAAGCCTGGGGCCCACAGGAGTGAGCCCCCTGCAGAAGGAGGGTCTGGGGATTCCTTTCTGACAGCCCCAACCAGAAGGGCCAAGGCTGCAGCCAAGTGCCAAGAGAGGTGAGGAAAGTCGAGGCTTTCAAGGGAAGGCCCTTCAAGGAAGAAGTGCCAAAGCAGGTCTCAAACCACCACAGGCCCTTTCTGCCATAAGTCCAGAGGGGATCTGAAGAGGCCACTAGGTGTGGCTAAACATCAGGCCCCACCCCTCCAGCCTTGCTCCCTCACAGAGGAGGGGCCCTGGCAACCCACCTAGCTGGAGCAGCCAGCAATGTCTCAGCAGACCCCAGTAAGGGTTTGCACCAACCACTGTGTGCACACAGAGTTCTGAGGGACCAGGGGGCCGACTACTGGAAAGTGAGGGTGACAGAAAAATCAAGGGCATTGCATCCCCACCCCCACAGGCCAACCTGGGGAACACTGCCAAGCCCAACTGGAAGCTGAGCAGTCAGTGTGAGACCCAGGGTGGGCAGGGAGAACCATCATCAGCTCAGCATGATTGCCAGACCACTGGTAAAATGAGAAGTCCAGAAGATTGCCAAGACACTGCTGGCTCCAGAACCCAGCCCAGGCCCTCCAACCAGAGACATCCCTCCGAGTTTTATCCTGGGCCTTCCTCTCTTCTCTCTCTACACTTCTTCACTTGGGAATCTCATCACCTCCCTTGCATTCAACTATCATCTTTATGCTGATTCTCAAATCTCCTCATCCTGCCCCAATCTCTGCTGACCTCCATTCTCACGTGTCCAACTGCCCTTGAGACATCTCAAATTGGATGCCCTGCAGACATCTAAAACACAATGTGGCCAATCATTCCCCAAACTCTCCCTGTTCCACCTTCCCTATTGCTGTCAACACTCTCTCCCCCGCCCCAGTCCCTCGGACTCTCAACACGGAAGTCATTCTGGTCTCCTTCCACAAAGTCAATCAGTTGCCATGACCTGTCCACTAGACTTCTGCTGCATATCTGGTCTGTTTCACCTCCACAGCCTCTGCAGCATCTCTGGTCCATTTCATCTCCACATGCAGCATCTCTTCAATATACACCTTTCTCTTCTCTGACACTGCCCCCTGGTACAGACTCTAATCACCTCACACCTGATCTACTATGAAATCTTTTGGGGAGATGGAGGGTGGGGGATGTCTGCCTACCTCAAATCTCTTCCCCCCTCTAGTCCATCCTCCAGCCTCCAAAATGATCTCCCTAAAGCACAGGTCTGACCATGTCAATCAATAAACTCCAGTGGCTCCCTATCACTTCCAGAATCAAATACAAAATGCTGTTTGACATTCAAAGCCTTTCTTAACCTGCCCCCCTCCTACCTTTTCAGTCTTATGACACCTCATTCCCATCTCCCCCCCCCCACACACACCCTCTTCCATCCAGTGACACTGGACTCCTAGCTGTGTTCATCTCTCGGTTCCAGGCATTCTGTGTGGTTGTCGCCCAACCTGGAACACTTTCCCTCCTCAACTCCGACTACTGACTGATTCCCCCTAGCTTCCTTGAAGTCCCAACTAAAATGCCACCTTCTACAGGAAGTCTTCCCTGGTCCTTCTTAATGTCAGAGCCTTCCCTCCATTAATCATTTCCTCTTTATCCTTTATAAAGCTCATTTCATATCTATCTGTCTACATGTTGTCTCCCCCATTAGACAGTGAGCTCCTTTGTCTTTTGCCTCCCTTCGTATTCCCAGCACCTAGCACAGGGCCTGGCCACAGCAGGTGCTCAATCCCTCCTGCCACCATTCCTCTCTCTCACTTTGGGCATCTCAGGGGTCAGCCCTGTCCCCCCTCAGACTGCTGCCTACCTTGGCAATGGCATCCTGCAGACGGGCAACGTCGGCCCGGGCGTGGTTGAGGTCCTCCTGCAGGCTGCTAGCTAGGGCCTCAGCCTTGTCCTTTTCCAGGCGCACACCATCTAGGAGGTCTTGGATATCTGATTTGTCCCCCGCGCTGTGGAGGGAGTAGAGTTCAGCCACACGTTGCTTCTCACTCTCAAGCTGGGCACGCAGGCGGCCCAGCTCCAACTGATCTCCGGCCACAGTGGCCTGGTGCTGCTCGAGGGCAGCTGCCAGGGAGGCACTGTTCTTCTGCTCGGCCTCCAGGGCACGCTCCATGTGGAGGTTGCGCTCTTTGAGGGCACCGATGAGCTCCTGCGCGTCCTTGTTGTCCTGCTCGGCCATCTGCAGGGCAGCACTTAGGTGCTGCTGTACACCCAGCAGCTGCTCACGCTCAAAGCGTGCGCTCTCTGCCAGCTCAAGGAAGCGCTGCTCAAGCTCCAGGTAGCGGCCACTCTTGACATCCTCGTCAAGCACGTAGGCGACATGGTGCTCATCAAGCAGCGAGCGTAGGTACTCGAGCTGGCGGCCCAGGAGCTCGAGGCGCTCACTCTGCTGGCACAGCGACTGCAGCAGCAGCAGCCGCTCCTCACCCAGGCGCTCGTTCTCACCACCCAGCTCCTGCGAGATCTGCTGTAGGTCAGCCAGCTCCTGCAGTGTGGCCTGCAGCTCCTCGGACGTGCTGTGCTGGTTCTCCTCCATCTGCTGCAGACGCTCTGTCAGACATGCCACCGAGGCTGCCTCACCCTGCTCCCGTGTCCCCCGCCGCTGCCGCCCACGGCCCCGCAGACCCTCGGCCTCCGAGCATGAGGACGAGGCCGATGGGGAGCGCGACGAGCCCCGCGCGTCCAAGGCATCATCACTTGATGTCAGCGGCTGGTATACCTCGCTGCACTCACTGTCCAAGTTGTCCAGGGACACACTCTGTGGGCGGCCCATAGGCGCCGGCTCATCTGGGCTCAGCAGGTCCTCCAGGGAGCCCTGGGCCGAGCCCTCAGCCGATGAGGCCAGCGTACCCCCACCGCCATCACTGGGGCTGCCACTCGGCACTGCTGCTGGTGCCATTTCCACTGGTGCCATCATGTCAGGGCTCAAGGACTGACAGTCAAACAACTTCTCGGGCTGGTCGAGCCCCTGCTCCAGTGAAAAGCCCAGGGCGTTCAAGCGGTCTTTAAGCATCCGGTTTTCATTCTTCAGCTGGTTGAGTTTCTGGTGGACGGTGGCATTCTGGTCCTGGAGCTGCAGTAACGTAGACTCCACTTGGGCTGCGCCCTCCAGGGGCTCCTCTCGCAGCCCCAGCTGCCCCCGCATGTCCCGCAGCTCATTCTGCAGGCGGAGGATCTCCACGTCCTTGGCCTTGGCCAGCCCCAGCAGGTCTTGCACCTTGGCCTCCAGGGCCGCCTTGTCGTTGATCTGGTTGTCTGACTTGGACTTGCTCATGCGCACATCAGTCTCAGCGCTTCCACGGCTACGGGAGCGCTTGGTCGGTGCCAATGTGGGGTCGCTGGGGCCCTGACCTGTGCTGGGCACCCTCTTGCTCAGGCTCAGACGGGACCGCTCCCGCAGCCGTTCACGGGCAGAGCTGGACTCTTTGCTCCCGACAGATGTGTTTCTTTTAGAGCTTGTCACTGTGAGATACAGAAAAAACAAGTCTTCACCCCATGTCAAGGCCCGGATACACTCTAACTCAAAGGAGTGATAGGGCCTTCAGTATGTGACTCCTTCTCCCACAGAACAAAGGAGGAAACTAAGGAAGCCCTGAAGGATGAAGGGATTCATCTGTTGTGTCACCCAGATTCCAAAGCCAGGCCCTGTGGGCACTTGTGGGTCAAGGAGCCGACACAGCCTTGCCTCAGAAGGCCTTTCAGGGGAGAAATTACCAGGCACCAGGAACAGACATGAGCAAGGCTCAGCTCCCTCTTCCCCACAGTGAGCAAGGAGCAGAGACCCCTGCAGCTGGACTGCTCAGACACTGCTCGACAACTTCAGTCTCCCCCTCTGGGAAATTAGAGTTAGGTTCCAGGCAAGGTGAGCTCTGAGTTCTCTACCAAGTTCAAAGCAAGGGTCCTTGGAAGGAGCCAGACACCAAGGCCACCCCGAGCAGGGATAGGAGCTCTAGGCTCCACAGACAATGGATCAACAGAGTTCAAGGTCACTCCTGTGGCTGGGCCAGGGTAGGGTGTGTTTGCTTTTGTCCCGCCACAGGCTGTCAATGAGCCTTGATGGGGCCTTACCCTTGCTGACTACAAAGAGAATGAAAGCCGAAGGAGCCTCAGCTGAGCAGGATGGAAGAATGAATTCCCTAATCAGGGAACATTCAAAAATGGAGGCAGCTGTCTGCTTCCCTTCTTACTCATCAGGGGAACACTGCTAGGCTGGGGGCCAAGAGGTCTACAAGTACAGACAGCTGTGTCTACACTGCAGGTCTGAGACCTAATCAGTCTCAGTGCCTGCCAAGCTCCCAAGGAATCCTAGAAGGTCAGCCTCACTGAGCACACAGGACAGCACCTGCCAGCACCCAAGGGTGAAGGGCAGGGAGAGGACAGGGCCTCATCCAGCCTGCCCTCAGGACAACAAGACAGAGGGACAAGTACAGCCTGCCAGGGAAAGGCCTCAGACAGTCTGGAATCTGACCCTAGATTTTTGGGAGTGCCTCCCCTCAGGCCGGGCCTGGACCAGACCCCCAGGCCAGAGGGAGCCTGCTTATCTTCATAAACAAGGGAACAGTGAAGGACACGCTCTTTTGGGGAGGTCCATCTGGTAGCCACTGGTCAAGTGGACAGAAGGGATTGAGGGGAAGACCAGTGAGGAAGCCAGGAAAGGTGAGGGAGGGCCACAGGGACCAGGCCTGGGTAAGATCCAAGGGAAAAAAGCCCAAGAAAGGCATCCTGTGGGGATGACTGGGAAGCCAAGGGACAAAGGAAAGGGGAGAAGGAGAAAGGACAAGCCTGCATGCTCTCCCCAACGGACAGCCCTATCATTTCCTAGAGAGGGCCCTTCGTGGAAGGAGAAAGGGCAGAACTGGCCAATGTGAAACAAGTGGCCTCGGCTTGCCGGGATGAAGGGGGGTGAAGCATGGAGATCCAGGCAGGGGCTCCAGGGCCAAACTCCTCCTGGAGGGCCTCACCTTGTCTGAGAAAAGCAGAAAGATGGCCAGGAAACACAGGGAGGATGGGAAGACAGAGAGAGTGCTGGGACACAGTGAGTTCCTGAGGCCTGGCCCAGGTGACAGAGGACTCCAGAACTTTGTAGAGCAGAACTTGGGGCACTTTGCCCGGGAGGCAAAGACAAAAGCCAGGGGAGCCCAGTGCTTGGGGCAGGAGCTTCTCCAGAGAAGTAAACCTAAAGGCACTTAGAAGTCAGGGGAGGGCACAGCCTAGGCAAGCGCCCAGAGGCAGAAGACAGACCCAGCTGTGGGCTGAGACACCAGGCAGAGGTATGGGCACTGGATGGGCAGTGAAGGATCCAAGAAGGAGATCAGTGGGGCTGAGGGCCTGAACAGGGAGACCAGCTGGCTGGATAGAGGAAAGGCTGGCCGAGAAGAAGGGTGGGCTGGGGGTCCAAACTCTGGGGAGGACCTGCCTTTCCAACCACCAAGATGAAGGCTGAACTTGTTTTCTGTGTGGCCCCCCGCCAAACCCCAATTGTAGACAAAGAGAAGCCTGCTGGCTGCCACACCTGGTCACTGGGACTACAACCAAGCCCCTGCTACACAGCAGGCACCATCACAGCAGGGTCAAAGAAAGAAGGGGGAGAAGCTACAAGACAGCAAGGGGCAGACACACTCAGGACCTGTGCCGGGCTTGGCTTTGCTCTCCACGCTGCTCACGGCAAGGACGCTGGAGGCCGAGGCCACCCCTGGGCACGTCTTCTTCCCTTTCATACTGTTCGTCCCCGGCGCCCCTCCAGCCACACCAGCCAAGAGGTCATCATTGCTTTTGGCCTGTGAGAGAGAGCAAATAACAGTGTGTGGGCACGGAAATGCCAGCCTTGTGCTCGGTGCTGATGCAGATTGGGGGCAGGTCCTGTGGCTGCTCAGCCTCTGCTTCCACATCTCGGTGCCAGCCCTAATGCCCCATGACCCCTCAGCCTCAGAAAGGCCTAGAGAAGGGAGGCTGGGAGGGTAGACCAGCAGGCCTGATCACTCCTCCCACTTTGGGGTAGCTCTGAAGGCTCCTGACACCGGTCAGGGCCCCTCTCACCTCTTCCTCCTCCTCTGCCACCTTGATCCTGATCTCAGGGGATCCCATGCCATCCCATCTCCTCTAGCAGTGAGGCTGCCCTCTCCTCTCCTTCCTCTTCAGTCTCTCCCAGTCCACTGGCCCATTTCCTGCAGCCTGCAGACATGCCCAGCGCTCCACCACCCTGCAGACTCCTCCCCCCAGTTGTCCTCTCTCTTCTGCCCTAAACTGTGGCTCAACTCCTCCAAGAGGCGTCTCCAATGGCGTCTCCACTTCCTCCTCCCCCTCTTATCTTAACCCCTTATAGTCCAGCTGCTGACCAAAGTCCCCAGTGACCTGTCAGCTAATGGCTTCTGCCCCTTCACGTCTCTGCAGCCCCAGATACCCCCTCCCCAACCCTCTCCTCCTCCCTCTCTGGCCACCCCTTCTCTGGCTCCATCCTCCTCCAAGCTAGGCCCTCGACCCATGAGCATGCCCAAGGGTCCCCCCCCCCCCAGGAATGCCTGGCGCACAGCAAACACTACACATAGGTTAGCAGTGATTGGACAACTCATTTTAACTCAACATGTGTGCCTGCAGGGCCCCCTCCTGAGGCCAGGGGGGACCCATCTCAAGCTAGGCCGAGACATGAATGTGTCCCCACCTTGCCCCCGATCACTACTGAGAAAAAGAAATGCTGACTGCCGGACAGACTGGCCAGCAGGCCGGGCCCCTTCCCATGGCCGCACCCTCAGAAGAACCAGAGGCTCGGACACCTCACAAGAAGGGAGGTGAATTAGTATCTCCCACCGGCCCAGCCTCATCCCAGTCGGGGGTGCCCCATCACAGCCCCCAGGTTCTGGCCACCCAGCCCCTGTCCCAATCCAGTCACCTAATAATGACACGGCTAGTTCCACAGGCCCATGGCCAGGGGGAAGATGTCCTTGGGGTCCTGGAATCAGAGCCAAATCGAGCTTCCTACTGACACCTTCCCCACCAAGAAGGCTGTGTCTTTTTTTTTGTGAGGGGGGAAAGCAGGGCAATTGGGGTTAAGTGACCTGCCCAAGGTCACACAGCTATTAAGTGTCAAATTTCTAAGGTCAAATTTGAACTCAGGTCCTCTTGACTCCAGGGCCGGTGCTCTATTTACTAAGAGGGGCTTCATAATGGGTCAGGGGCCCCTGAAAGGAGTCCAGGCACCAGGCCTGCCTCTGACCCTGTGGAGAACCAAAGCGCTCACATGGCTGGGGAGATGTTGGGCCAGACTGTGGCACAGCCCCAAAGTCTTGGTCACTGGCACCCCTGCCAAGGACCCACAAGGCCAGAAACTTCCTACCACACCCATCAAGTTGGCAAAAACCACCAACACTGGAGGTGTCATGGGAAGACCAGTCCCCTCCACACATGTGCACACCACTCTTGGTAGAAGGAAAGAACCAGAAACAAAGCGGGCAGGACCAAGAGGGCATATCCAGTGGAAGGGCAGCTAGCCACACCCCAGCTCCCCTGGGCTGACCCAGAAGATGCACCCCAAGAGGCCTCCTGCCCAGGACCTGGGGGCCAGAAAGGCCTCGGGTGTGGGCAGATCATAAGAGCAGGGCCCCCGCCACCCCCAGCTCTAGGCCACAGGGCCAGGAAGGTCCGAGCCAGGATGGACACTGGGCAGGTTCCCCCAAGAGCAGAGCAGGCTCCAAACAGGCAAGACCAGAAGGCAGCTAGCCCACAGGTCTGCTGCTCAGACCCAAGGCCAGAGTTGAGGGCAGACCACCTGACTGCTCTCTGGGCTGTCCCTGAGACTCTGAAATAACACAAGCCCCAACACTCAAGAAAGTAGTGGCCACCACCCTACCTGGGAACAAGTCCACAGTCAAAGGGGGCCTAGAAGAAGGACCATCACCCAAGGACCCCACTGATGGCAGCGGGGGCTGTCTACCCCCCTGAGCACAAAGCCCACAGGAGGCCGGCACTCATAAAGGGCCCGTGTGCGGCCAGAGACACTTGGGACACAGACACAAGGTCTCCGGAGCAAAGGGAAGGCTAGAGAGGTGCCCCCCCCCCCCCACCGGAGGACAAACAGCCGCTGAGGGAGGAGCCCCACTGGACAGAGGCAGACTCAGAGTGGGCCTAAGGGGAATAAGAGAAGGAGAGGAGGGGGACCCTGAGAGGGAGGGGGAGAGAGGAAGGGAACTCTGGGGAGGGGGGAAGGGGAGCCTCAGGAAGGCATAGCCAGTGGCTGGTTCTGGGGAGCCCCAGGGCAGGCTGCCTGGCCATGGGTCCCAGCTGACTCAGCCTGGTCCTGGAGGGTGATAGAGCAGGGATGCAGGGGAAGGTCTCAGAGAGGCCTGTGCAATCAGAAAGGGAGCAGGAGCCAGAGGCACCATCTACACCAGAAGCCCACTGAGGACAAGCCTTGTACCCACCAGGCTTCCTGGGAGAGGCCAGAGGAAGACAGACCTTTCTGGGCAGGGTCAGGTGGGAAGGGTTTGTGGCTGAGTGGCTGAGGCCAGATCCTGGGGCAGAGTCCCTCTGCTGTTCAACTCTCGTCTTCGGCCATGTCCTCCCCCCCTGCTGGGCACTCCCTCTACCTTGGTCAACAAGGCCGTGCTGGGCTTGGAAAGCTTGCCTCCCGTCTGGCTGTCTGGCTTGCTCTTAACTGTCCCTGGCAGTTTGGGAGCTGACACCGTCGTCCGGCTCGCTTTCTTCATTCTGGGGTGCCTCGGGGTGATGCATTGACGGGCAAATCTGAGGGGAGAAGCAGGGGGTCAGATGAAGGCAGACGAAGGGCCCAAGCGAGCCCTGGGCGTGCGGGCCAGGGAATGGCCCCAAGAAGTGGGTCCTGGGACCTCAGGAAAGGCTTCTCCCAGAAAACATGGGGGAATGTTTCTGGTGAGAAACACACGGCCAGATAGTCCTCTCTGGGCGTCACAAACTAGAAGTGGGGGCTCAAAATGGACCAGAGACAACTCCAACAGAGCCTCCTGGGCCAGTCTCTCCACTGGGCCTGCCCACCACAGTGCCTGGCACTCGGGACATGCAGTCATCCCTTCTCTTCGCCCCAGGGAGGACTTCCCACTATGGCCCTCAGCACAGAGCTTGGCACATGCTAAGGGCTAAGCACCTGGCACAGGCTTCTGACTCACCGACTGACTACGAGAAACAGTAAGTCGGCCAAGGAAACTCCAGTTTCTATTTTCAGCAGGGCCACACACCCAACGTGCCCATCTTATCTGGTGGCCTGGGCACTGCCCGGCAGTTGGACTCTTGGGACTGGGCATGGCAGAGGCCCAGGCCTCTGATGGGTGGTTCCCAGGAGTGGCCCCTCTCTGGAAGGTCTCAGGCAGTCACAGGCAGGACCTTCACCCTGCTTTCCCATCAAGTCTGGCCCAATGAATGCATCACTGAGTCCTCCTGGCACATCTCTGGCAGCACACTCAAGATGTTTCACATCTGCAGGCACATGTTCTAAGGGTTACCTTACTCAGTCTGCCCAACACAGATCTGAGTGTGGAGGCCTTTTTGGTTTGGGAAGGATGGCTTTGGAGACCAAAGGCCAAAGGCAGGAGAGCCAAGATGGTGCCAATCTCACCTTGGAAGGACACTCAAAGAATACGGCTGCCCCAGCTGGTCTCCAAGTCTCCGAGGACCTTGTGGGGTCCCCCAGCCCAAGGAGACCCTCACAGCCTCTGCCTGACGACCTCAGGAACAGGGCCCACCCTGGTATGGTCAGGAAGGTTTCAATGCCAGGGGTCAAAAGCTGCCCTCCCAGTGTGCAGAAAAGTGCAGGCTGGGGGTGCTCTTCTCCACAACTGCCAACCCACGAGCACCAATTAAAGCTCCCGCCTGGTGAGCACCTTCTGAGGATCAGGGAGAAGGGGCCCCAAGGGGTCAGCTGGAAGAGATGCAGATTTTTTCTGGCAGGGGCTCTTGCTGCGAGGTCAGTGAGCGCCAGCCGGGGATCTGCGGCACGCTCAATGCAGCATCTCAGGCTATCCTGCCCATGGCCCATCTGCCACTCACTGTCTCCTCCGCTAGAATGGGCACTCTTTGGGGTCATGGCACAGTCAATGCTTCATAAAAGCTTACTGGCTGAGGGGGAAGGCCTGTGGAGTCCAAGGGTCACTAAAGAGCCAGAGGAAGATGGATGGATTCGATGCAGCCCAGCCCTTATCACTCTCCTCAGGCTTCCCTGCTGGGCCCGTGGCCGCTGCTCCTTCCTGGGGCCTGGACTGGTCCTGCCTTGGCCCCTGGCATCCTGCCAGCAAGGACCAGACGCCACTTCTGACCCCTGACTCTTGCGGAGCCTCTCCCCTAGGTTTGGTCCAGGGCTCTCTGGTCCTCTCCTGGGGTGTCATGCCCTTACCTGAGGGCGCTCTACCCAAAGGAAGGTCCATTTCCATGGCTGAAACACCTGGCAGTCTCTGGGTTTACTGGGTAGATGTCTTTGAAAAAGACCAAGTCTTAAACTCAATTGGCTCTGGAACTCACAGCTAGGACAACAATGGGTCCCAGAACAGCCCGAGCCCCACTTAATGGTTATTTTGGGCCCTTCAGGACCAAATCAAATAGTAATTGTTTCTCTTTGGACCAGCAACCCTGAGGGTCTTCCCCTCCCAGGCTGATTTTTCTGTCTTTTTTTTTCAAGGATTAAAGGGGCCATCCCTAGACTCCCTACTTAAAGAGGCCTATTCACTGAATGGGTGTTGCCTCACTCAAAGTGTAAAGACCCAGGATCTCCCACTGCATCCTAGGCCATCTCCAGTCTTCCAGAAGAACCCAGATGTCTCTGGAGGAGACAGTGAGACTGGTGACCTTGCACAGCCCCCTCACTCAAATCAAAGTCAACTCACGGCATCAACTCCCTGACGTCAAGGTCCTCTGAGAAGGAAGGACAAAGCACACACAAGCCAGCACCCGCTGGTCACCTCCCCCCTCGGATGTCATCGCTACAAACCCAAGGGGGTCCCAGGCACCCCAGCGCCCCAAGTCACCCTTCCCCTGGGCTCTAGGCTGAGGGGCAGGGCTCCTTCCCCCACTCCAGCGGCCAACCAAAAGCACCACAAGGAAGACAGGTCAGCCTCCAAAATGCTCCTGAGCCCGTGGATCTCAGATATGATCAAGAAGAGCAGGGATCCTTTGCCAAGGTTTCTAAAGGCCATTTCGCAAGGGGCTGTTGTTTTTTCCCTGCAAAGGAACCAGACGCAAGCTATAAACAGGCTGAAAGGCCCGACCCGCCAGGCCTGTGCAGGCAGGGGCCGCAGGACAGGCGGGGGAGGAGCTGCCTTTTTAACCAAAATACACGAACAATTAACTGAAGATTCAAAAAACCCTTGGCCTTCTGGTGCCACTGCAGATTGGACAGGACAAGATCAGACTGCCCTGCTGTGCAGGGCGCAGTGCTGGGCATGGTGCCGGGCGCACTGGGAGCGCGGCTGTGCCCAGCTGACTCCAGACGGTGCCCCGTTCCACTACATCCAGGTGCACCAGCCCCTCATCCTGCCTCCCCTGGGGGACCCTCAGAACAAAGCAGTGAGGGCACAGAGCCCCCAAGGAGCTTCCCATTTCTGTCCTTTGTGGCAAAGCCACCACGGTTCCTCTTTTTCTGCTTCTGGTCAAACGAGCACACGCAGTGTCTATTTTTCCCCCCAAATCATCTCATTTTATTCTCTAGGTTCTTTGTCTCCTATGTCATTCATCTCTTCCTTATCCTTTCAGAGAACTGCATTTTAGGACCAGGAACATTAATGTGAGACTCTCCTATAGGAACAAAAGGGTGGACAAACCAAGGGGAATCCTGAGCAAAAGAGGGAGGGGAAGAAGCGGGCCCAGCAGTCCCAGATCTGAGAGAGGCTCAGGACACACAGGTCACCAAAGAAATAAAGCTGTGCAGGGTGGGGTCGCTGAAATCTGCCCTGAACAAACAAGGCCAACCAGGAAGGTCTGTTGGGGGCACATCAGCCACATGACATACGATCACAAAAGCCTAGAGTTCAAGAGACCTCAAGATGCCAGCCCCGGGGGAAGGTTCCAGCGTTTGACAAAAACTGCTGGTTAACACCGGACAGCAGGCTGGCCAAAATGAGGCAAGGATCCCCCCCCACAACATCCAGATGGACGCTGGATCTGGATATTAAAGGTCCAGGATGAAATAGCCTGCCCCATCCATGGACACGGGGACCTTGGAGGGAAAAGTCTAAGTCAAATGGTTTTGGATGTTCAGGGAACTGCCAAGGGTGAATCTGGGCAGAGGACCCGGCCATGGCCTCCCCCTCCCCCTAGGACCACAGGCACCACCAACAGGCCGTTCCCAGGGCAGAGGAGCAAACTGCCCGTGAAGGATGGCCACACACACGCAAACATCCACAGATCATGCACACGCTGACCAAGAACACGCCCATCTGTGTAACACGGCAGTGCAGGGGGGGAGGGCAGGAGGCCCTCACACCTGGGGCCCTTCTGGGCCCCGCCCGCCAGAAAGCGCTGCCAGCCCCCCCACGCCTCTGTCTGTCCAAAAGGCCAGCGAGCGGGCGCTAAGGATGGAAGGGGGCGAGGACTCCCGACCCGGACCAGGGTCCAAGCCAGACAGAGAAGTTCTGGGGGAAGGTCACCCCCCCTCGAGCCTCGCCCTCCGGGGAGGGCATCCAGCGGGCAAGGCGTCGTCCCCAACTGGATCCAAGGTGGACACGGCCTCCCCTGCCCACAGCGGCTGGAACTGTCCTCTAGGGGGGGCCTTCCCCGAGGTGGCCAAAGTGTTTTCTGAGTACCAGTCTCCCTTTGGGGCTATCCCCTTCCTGGGCCAACCTCACTGTCCCCTGTCCTCACTGTCACCTGTTCACACTGTCCCATCCGGTCTCGCATCTTCACTATCCCCCGTCCTCACTGTCCCGTCCTCACCACCCCCTGTCCTCACTGTCCCGACCTCACCATCCCCCATCCCCACCGTCCCCCATGCTCACTATCCCTTGTCCACACTGTCCCCGTCCTCACCGTCCCATCCTTACTATCCCTTGTCCACGCTGTCCCCTGTCCTCACTGTCCTGTCCCCCATCCTCACTGTCCCATCATCGTCCCCGTCCTCACTATCCCTTGTCCATACTGTCCCCCGTCCTCACTGTCCCATCTTCACTATCCCCCGTCCTCACCGTCCTGTACCCCGTCCCCCATCCTCACTGCCCTGCCCCCTGTCCTCACTACCCCGTCCTCACCGGCAGTGCCAAAGGCCTGGGCTGGGCTGGGCTGGGGGGGGGGGGTCCTCGGCCCCAGCCCCGACTCTCCCCCGGGGGTAATCTCCCCACCCCACAGATGGAGAAACTGAGGGCCCAGAGCAGGGCTGGGAGCCCTGAACGCCAAGGCCAGCAAAGCCAGCGGGAGAGGGCGTGGGGGGGGCGCGGGGCAAAGTCGCGGCGGCGGGGCCCCTCCCCCTCCGCTCCCCTCCCCCCACCGCCGCCCGGCCCCTCCTCACCTCAGGCCGCCTCCTCCTCCTCCTCCTCCTCCTCCTCCTCCCTGCTCTCCTCCTCCAGGCCGCCGCCGCCGCCGAGGGCGTGGTGTCGGGGCGCGGGCGGCGGCCTCCCCTCGGACCGGGACCGGGGAGCGCAACCCGCGACGCCGCGGGAGAAGGAGGGCGCGAGGCGCGGGAGCCCGCGGGGACGCGCCTCAGCCGCTCCGGGAGGCGCGCATGCGCGAGGTGACGCTAGGGCTGCCACCGCGCACAGCCACCCCGTAGAGCGGAGCTCAGTCTGCGCATGCGCCTCAGGGCCTGCCCGAGGGAGCCGCTGATACGCATGCGCTCATCTCCCCGACCCGCTTCGGGGGAGGAGCCTGCCTGTGTGCATGCGCATCATTTTGGTTGCTCCCGGGAGCCCGCTAGCGGCTCATTATTGGAATGATTCCAACAGATGTGCTCGGGTGGGTCGGAGGAGTTCCTGGGGACGGCCCCGCCCCCATGCCCTCCCCTTCCGGCTCCCTGCTCCCTCCGTCTAATCCCCCTCCTGCCCCTCCCCATCCCTCATCTCGGGTCTCTGTGCTGCCCCGCCCCCGCCCCGCCCCCCCCTCCTCCGGACCTTTCCCGCTTGATCGCTCCCTTCTCACCCCCATCTCACCCCCTCCTCACCCCAACGGACCCTGGCCCCCGGCCGGCGCCCCCCGGCCTTCCCTTGGCGGACCCGGCCTCTCCCCCGGGGCCCGGCGGAGCCGATGCTCCGAGCGCACGTGTGTCCGGGCCGGCCCTGGCCCTTAGAGGGCTCCCGCTGCGGGACCCCGCCCGAACCTCAGTTTCCCCTGCTAAGCCCTTGGGGCTGGGGCTGGCAGCGGGCAGCAGCCTTCGGGCCGCCGGGGTTAACCCTGGGGGAGGCATGTCCGAGAAGAGGCTGGAAGGGCGTCTGAGGCCGGCTTCGGGGCCACCTGGGTGGGCTGGGCTCTCACAGACATAGCGGCTTCCCCAACAGAGTAGGGAGGGGAGGGGGGAGGGAAAGGAAGGAGGGAACGGAAATGTCTCTCAGTTTACCTTAATTTTCGAATGTTACACAAGAAAGGGAAGGGCCTGGAATTGGGAGGGGTTGGGGAGAAAGTGGGATTTTTTTTTAATTCATTTATTTTTAGTTTTAAACATTCACTTCCATAAACTTGTAAGTTTTCAATTTTCTACCTCTTCTCTCCTCTCCCCTCCCCAAGACAGCATGCAATCTGATATAGGCTCTACTTACACATTCATACTAAACATATTTTCACATTAGTCCTGATGTAAAGAATTAGAAGTAATGGGAGGAACCAGGAGATAGAAGAAACAAAACAACAAAGGAAAAGGAGGGCATTGAGAGACCAAGTTCTTTCTCTGGATGTGGCCAGCATTTCCGACCTTGTAAGTCTTTTGGAGTTGTCTTAGAACCTTGCATCGATGAGAAGAGCCAAGTCTATCAAAGCTAGTCATTGCACACTGTGGCTGTCACTGTGTTCATTGTTCTGGTTCTGCACCCCTCACTCAGCATCAGTTCATAGAAGTCTTTCCAGGTTTTTCTGAAGTCTGCCTGCTCACTTCTTATAGCACAACAGTATTCCATGGCATTCATATACCACAACTTCTTCAGCCATTCCCCAAGTGACAGGCATCTCTTCCATTTCCAGCTCTTAGCCACCACAAAAAGAGCTGCTATAAATATTTTTGTACATATGGGTAAGAAGTGAGATTTTAGCTGGAATTTCGAGGAAATCTGGGAAGTCAGTAGTTGGAGTGAAGAAGGGAGAACATTTCAGGCGGGGGGACAGACAGACAGAATGCCCAGGAACAGACAGCTGGAGGGGCTTGGAGGTAAAACAGCCAGGAGGCCAGGGCCTCTGGATGGAGGAGGATGTGGTGCAGAGTGAGAAGGTAAGAAGACTAGGAAGGTAGATGGGGGCAGGTTTTGAAGGACAGAAACTTGTATTTGCTCCAGAAGGCTAAAGGGAGCCACTGTAACTTATTGGGGGGGGGGGGGGGAAATCACTTTGGTCACTGAATGGAGGATGGATTAGAATGGGGAGACACTTGAGGCAGGCTGACCCCACTGCCCTCAACAACTATTGCCATTGTCCAGTTGTGGGAGTATCTACCTCAGGACAGTGGCAGGGTCAGAGGAGACAAACGGGCTTTTCCAGAGATGGTACAGAGGTGAAATGGACCAAAGATGCTTCTGAGGTGAAATGGACCAGAAATGCTGCTGAGGTGAAATGGGTCAGAGATGCTGGGGAGGTGGAATGGACCAGAGATGCTGCTGAGGTGACATCAACAGGCCTTGGCATTGGATATTGGATCTGGGGAGTGAGAGAGTGAGGAGCCCAAGATGAGTCCAAGGGTGTGAGTCTGGGGAATTGGGAGGATGGGGTGCCCTCTACAGTAATAGGGAAGGTAGGTGTTGAAGTGTTTGAGGGAAAGATATCAAGTCCTGTTTTGGACACATTGAGTTTAAGAAGCCTATTGGACATGTCTGAAAGGCCAGTTATAAAATGAATTATAACAGCACTTCCCTCCCAGAGCTGTTGTGAGAATCAAATGAGATAATATGTGTAAAGCGCTTGACACCGTGCCTGACACACAATAGGTGTGCTAGCCATTGTCATTGCTGTTGTTTATTATTAACACAGACCTAGCCAGGGGCTGCAGGGAAGTTAGGGAGGAGGCCTGAGAAGAGGCCATTGGGTTTGGCCACTAAAAGACCACTGGTGACTTTGGAAACAGCCGTTTCAGAGGAAGGAGGAGAGCAGCAGTCAGACTGTAAGGGGTTAAGAAGAGGGTGTGGGGGCTGAGGGCAGAGAGGGAAAAAGTAGAGTAGAGGCATAGATTATAGGTGACCTTTTCAAGGAGTTTGACCACAAAAAGGCAAGTGAGGCTGTTTTCAGTATGGAAGGGACATGGGTGTGTCTGTAGGTAGGAGGGAAGGAACCAGTAAAGGGGGAGAGACAGAAGATGAATGGGGGGGGGGGGAGGCCAGAGAGAGTGATCTGCTGAAGGAGGGATGGGGAGTGCTTAATGTTTCTTTACTGACTGGATGCTCATCCTTCCCCTCCCATACTTTACAGGCAGGAACCATAAAACTGGACCATTATTGACATAAGTCAGAGATAGGACCTTTACTGTACAAAAAGGGAAACCCAGTGAACCCTCTTTGGTGCTGCCTTTTCCCAGCTACCCACCTCCATCCACCAGCTAATCTGAGACCCCAGGCTTCTCTGGCTGCCCAGGTGCCTGATGGAAACCCAGCTCAGACAGAGACCTGAGGAGTGAATGTCCCCATTGTCAGGCCCGGCCTGTGGACACCAGAGACTCTACCAGAATAGTCCTTGAGAGTGTAGGGAAACTTTCCCTTTTTTATTTCATTTTATTAATTTTTATGCTGCCATTCCTCCTGTAACACTTAACCATAGCCTGTTTTCTGTTAATATTAAACTCACTTGCCTAAAACCTCACCTGTGGAATGATAACATGAAGGGAACTTTGGCCATTGCTCAGAGCAGAAGTCATAGGGGAGCAGGAGCTGCCCATCTCTGAAGGGACTCTCATGGTTCTGCCTTGGCAGTTCGCAAGGAGGCTTGCGCATCTCCTCTTGCTGAGCCTGTAATCTGACTTGCTTTACCTATAGAGTGTTTGCTGAGCTTTGTTTCCTACTTGTGATTCTGTTTAGCTAAGTTGGTTCCATCTTTAGGGCCTAAGAAGATAGACCAGCCATATGTCAACAATGATTTCTCTCACATAATTTGTCTGCAACACTCCTCGATAGAATCTGAATCTTGGCTCTGCTTCCTGAAGCTGTGTTTAAGCCTAATCATGCTCGGGTTTTACCTCCAGGATTTCTGCATCATGGCAGGGTTATTGGCCAGCAGTGATGCACCACAAGAAAAGTTTCTCCCACACCACGGGCCAGGATTCTTTCATTCTTTGCCTTTTACTCCCCAAAGCCTGGCACAGGGCTTGGCATACAGTTGTGCTTAATAATTGCCGGTTAAGTGATTGACTGACATACAAACTGTCCTTCATCAAAGCCTATGCATTTCTAAGCTCTGTCCCTTTCCTCTCTGGGGTGTGGGAGAGAGGTGGCCACAAAATGCAGGGAATCATGGGGCCAAGAATTTGAGGCATTCTCGTCTCTGTTATTGCTTCCAGATGGTCCTCATTGCCCTCCAGTGGCCACTCCCCATCTTCTCCAGAGCTTCCTGAAATATGCTCAATTCAGCCATCCGAGTGGGATTTGAACAGGGCAGACTGGACTGTCACCTCCCTGTTCTCTGGCCAGGGCCCTCCCTCCAGAGTTCAGCCCACTCCACCCTCTGCCTAGCCCCAAAGCCCTCTGCCTCCATCCATTCTTCATTTGTCTGGTGGGAATGGACACCCAGGGATGCTGACAGGGCTTTATCAATCCCTTGTGGGGTTTCTGTGGTCTCTGGCTTTAGTGCTCTTTGAACGTCTGCTGGCTGCCATTGGGAGAGGCCTAGAAGCACCCTGGGCCCTGGAATGAGGCAGCTGCAGGCTCTCTGGCTCCCATCCCCCCCACTCCCTTGGCCTCCTCTCCTCATGTGTCTGACATGTATCCTTCCTGAAGAATTCCTGGCTAAACCCAGAAAAGGGGTGACAAACCCCCACCCCCTTCACCCAGAAATGGGGCAAAGGGTTGGCCCCGAGCTTTCTGGAGGCTTCTACCAGCAGGCCATTATGTGATGACAAGGGCCACCTGGGGAGGTGCCCATGATTGGTTCTGGCTGTTTCTAAAATTTGAATTATACTAACTCTCCTTCCAGCTCTGACCTGATGTTACTCCTGTCTCCTCCCTTGGATCCTCCTTCAGGGGCCAGCCTGAGGGACCTGGAGAGGGCTTCTGGGAAATTTGGCCAAGGCCCCTCTTACACTACAGCCAACTGTGTGTGAGAGGAGGAGGAAGCTCCCTTGGCCAGCCAGACTGCCTCTACTTCCCCACACCTGAGGTCTTTTGGGAGACACCTCTTCCCCAGGCCGAGGAGCTTCCAGGCAGCTGGGGGGTGAAGGCCACCCCTGGGTTGGTGACTGAGCTCTTCAAGGACCAGGCCTGGAAATAGGATGGCTGAGCCTGGCCAGGTGCTAGAGCAGAGGTTTGGCCGTGCCTGGATGGCCACAGAAAGAACAGAAGGGCCAGCGCAGCCACTGCCTGGGGAGGGGCTACAGACCCTCCATGGAGGCCTGCAGCCTTTCCCTCTAGGCTCAGGAAGGCCTGTGCCTTCACTAGTTCATCTGTGTTTCAAGTGGTGGCTTTATCTCCTAAGCTGAGCTGGCAGTATGCTGCACGGCCCAGAGGCACTGGGGGTTTGGGTGGATGTGGCTGGGAATCACAGAGGAGGAGGGCCTCAGGACAGGAGAGATGTCAAAGCAGTGTTTGCTGCCAGAGGGCTGTCCCTGGCTGGGGGCTCAGAGCACATGCTCGCTCCCATGCTCTCGTCTCTCTCTGTGTTTGCCTCTCACATATCCAAATCTCTCTCCAGCTTGTCTGTCTGTCTGTAACTAACACCCTCAGTAGGCCACCTTGGTCAATGCTTGCCTTCAGCTGATTGTTTTTATTGGCTATTAATGTCAAGCTCAGCTCGCACTCTAGTTTCTGGGGTGTGGGTCACTACATGGACTACACTATACAGACACATTCACACAGACACATACACAGATACTGATACACACATGCACACATCCATACATACTGATGTCTGCTTGTTAAACTCTATAACCATGTACATAGGGCTAAGGGTCAGCCCAGGCCCACCAGCCATGGAGGGCCTAGACCCCCATCCTGTTCAAATGTTGTGCCCCAAGGATTTTGCTGAGTCTCCTTCTTTGTACCAGACCCTGGGGGACAGCCTGAGAACAGTGTGTGTCTCCTTGTCACTGAGGGAGCAGGCAGACTTGGGAATGTGGACAAAGGCTGGCTTGCCAGGGCAGCAAATGTTTGATTGGGGAATGTGGGAGGGGGCTCTGCCTCCCCAACCCACCCTTCAACATTACTGATATGATCATAGACAGTATGGGGTAGATGGTAAGAGGGTAACAGGGGTTCGACCCCACCCCCATTCCACCTTTCTCTGGCCAAAATGGAAGAAGTCCTTGCCCGCCCCCCCTGCTGGCTGGCCACACAAGCACAGTCCTGGGACATTCAAGGCAGGGGAAGGTTTGCGGAGTGTGATGCCCCCACTTCTGCCCAAGGGCAGTGGCCTGGTAGGGATCTTTCTCCTTTGCCCCTGCCACGAACTGGGGCATTCTGTAGCAGAACCCCCCTCCCAGGAGGGGATCCCCCTCTGCAGAGAGTGGGCAGGAGGGGTATCACAGAGTGTGAGCCAGCTCTGCTTGCCAGTCATCTGTTGGAAGCCTCCTGCCCACCCCCCATGGCCTCCCCTGCTGACTGGAGGGCTTCCCCATGTGAGGAGGCCACTGGGCCTGGCCAGGTCTCAGCTGTCTCCAGACTGCACATTGTGCTGCCTTTACCAAGCCCCCAGGGACTTGTCCTTGGCCTGGCCTCCCCTCCCCCTTGGCATGTATCAATTCTGCCCCCCCATTAGAAAGGAAGCCCTCCGAAGGCAGGGACTGTCTGCACTTCCCTTGTACTGGCATTTAGTGCTCAGCACAGCACCTGGCACAGTGGTAAATGCTTGCAGACTGACTTAGTAGCCCTCCTCACTGGAGGCTTAGTGCAGAGCAGCCCGCGGAGCACAGCTGGGCCCCCACCTGGCAGAGATGCTCTATGCAGCGGCGGGCAAGCAGCAAGGGAACACTGGGAGAACCAGAGGCTCTGGAGGCATGCACTGCCCAGGCCCCAGCTCCTAGCTAACTCCCAGGGCATTTCCCCCACTTCCCTTGGGGGCCTATTTGTGGGTGGTTACACCTCAGAGCTACTAGAAGTAGGGAAGGTCAGGGCTGCACTTCCACTCCTTACTCACAGTTCTGTAAATGCCTTTGCCTTGAGCTAATAGCTGTAGCTGCTGGCTGACTGTAAAGGGGAAGGTCACCAGTGGGGGCTCCTGGGCTCCAGTCTGCCTGCCCCTTCAGACCAAATATCAACCCCTGTGGGGGACCCAAACCCAAGCTCGGGATGGCACTTCTGGAGGCAGGCGCTACAATGATCATAGCTTCCGTCTGCCCATGGTTCTAAGCTCTACACAGCAAGCCTGTAGGGGAGGAAGGATAGGCTCCGAGGGGTCCTGTGGCATCCCAGGCAGGATGCCCAACCATCCCATCAATGGCAGGCTTGAGCAAGAGATGAAGAGGGAGGGATTGGGATCTGGCTGGAGGGACAGGACGGCCCCAGTGCCAGGGAAGGGGAAGGGGGGGGATTCGCGAGGCACAGTAATAGCAGGTGCTCAGTAAATGTTTATTGACTGCCTAGATACAACAATGGGCGAGTTGGCACATCCTCGAGCCCTCACCCACCCGTTGGGACAGTGTGAAACTGGCAGGAACATGCCTGCTTCATACCCTGGCCTGCTGGGTGGCCCCAGAGAACCCCTGCCCCCAGGAGAGAAGCAGCATCAGCTGCCAATGACCACCCCTTCCCACTGTGGAGGCATAGGCCCAGAGTGGGTGGGGGCTGGTGCCCCATGCTGGCCACTCTCCGCTCCCCCCCCCCCCAGCCTCAGGAGAAGGCCGGGGATTGCCTCCCAAGTGGATAAGCCACCCAGAGAGATACCCCAATGGCCATCACAGCTCCATGCCACCTGCCAACTGGCAGTGCTAGGGAGGGAGGCCAGACCACTGGACCCCAAAGCAAAGACCTTCCTGGCTGGAGCAGAAGAATGAGGACCCCCCCCCCAACACACACTTCCAGGCACAAGGAGGTGCCCAAAGTTCTCTGAGACAGGGAGCTCACTACCTGCAAAGCCATCCCTGGTGCCTTTCTCGAAGGTCCCCAGCCCAAGGGCTGCCCTGGGATGGCAGAAGCACAGCACTGGCTGGACGAGAAGGGGGCACGAGGCCAGAGCTAGTCACTGACAGAAGCACAATAAAATCTGTGGTTTAATATTCAACATTCCCCATCCTAGATAAATAAGAACAAAGAACCACAGGAATGGGCACAGGAGCCTTGGTGCCCAGTTTCTACAAGCCGCCAGGGAAGAGGGGATGAGGCTGAAGGTTTGGACCTTCTCACCTGCAGGACCCAGCCAGGTCAGGAGGGCGGGGCCAGTGTGGAGGGGAGGGCAGGTGAGGGCAGGGACAGTATGGAAGGGAGGGCAGAACCAGTGTGGAGGGGAGGGGGGCCAGTGTGGAAGGGAGGGCAGGTAAGGGTGGGCTCAGTGTGGAGGGGAGAGCAGGTGAGGGTGGGGCCAGTGTGGAGGGGAGGGCGGGGTTGCAGCCCGGGCAACAGGGCTAGGATAGCCAGGATGACCAGGACCAGAAGGTGCCCAGGGAGGGCTTCCTGCCCCAGCTGGGCCAAGGCAGCAAAGGTTGGAAAGGAGGGACAGGCCAGAGTCTGCCTTCAGCTGCCAATCCCTGGAGAAGGTCCAGCTCCCAGGACCCCCAGACCCCTTCTCAGCACAGGTTGGGCCCCCAAAGAGGCACAGGAGACTGAGAGGGCTCCAGATTCAGGTGTCAGAGTCTCTTCAGACACATGAAGTCAGTCAGCTAGGGAACCCGTGGTGCTGGCCATGGTGGCAGTGCTGGCCACGGTCACGAAGAAAGGAGAATTCTGGTCTTGGCAGGGGAGGCCAGGAGGCAAGTGTGAGGGGGCCACAGCAGAAGCGAGGGGCGCTGGCAGGACCTTCGGCCACCCAGCCCTCCAGCAGGTCCCCGGACAGCCCAAAGACAAGGCAGGAGAGGGAAAAGCTCGGGGGTAGTCTCAGGGTCAGGAGCTCTCCTGGGCCAGGGGAGTGGTCAAGGGCTCCCCAGCCCCTTCCTCCTGCCTCCCTGAGGCATGGTGTCCTCTCTAGGGGGGCTGGGAGCCCGCCCCCAGCTCTGTGCTCAAACCCTTCCCAAGGGATAAGGGGGGGCGGCAGCCCCTCGCCCCCACACTTCCAGCCTGGGTCTCATCTGCCTCAGCTCCCAGGGCCCGAGGGGCTCAATGGGCAGCCTCTGGCCTGCTTTCCTGCTCTATGGCTGCACAGAGGCAGGCGCTCAGACCTCCGTGGAAAAAAGGATGCTCTGTCTCTTGGTGTCCGGAGCTGGGAGCGTCTCTAGCTGCAGAAAATAGAGCAGCACCTGGACCTGTGGAGTGGAGGGAAGAGAGGAGGGGGAGGGGGAGGAGGGGAAAGGAGGAGGGGAGGGAAGGAAAGGAGGGGAGAGAAGAAGTAAGAGAGGAGGGCAAGGGGCAGGGGTGTAAAGAAGGAGGGAGGGAGGGAGGAGAGGGAGGGGAGGGAAGACAGCAAGGAGGAGGAGAAGGGGGAGGGGAGGAAGGGAGGAGGGGGAAGGGAGGAAGAAGGAGGAGGGAAGGGAGGGGAGGGAGCAGGGGAGGGGAGGAAAGGAGGGAGGGGAGAAAGGAAGGAAGAAGGAGAGAGAGGAGGGGGCGGATGAAGAGACAAGTCTCTGTGGCCAGCTCCCTGCGCGCCCGGGAGCGTGAGCAGAGTGCCCAGGCTGAGAGGCACCTGAAGCAGGGACAGGCAGCCTCACTCCCAGGCTGTGCCCAGGACTGGGAGAGGAGACATTCTTGGCTCAGCTGGCTGCTCCCTAGCTCTGGGCCCTGGGGGAGGCAAACCCCCTTGGAGACTCCCTTTTGTCATCTGTGAAAAGGGATGGCCTCCCCCACCCCACCCTACCTTACCCTGCTCAGCAGGTGCCCCCATACCTGGGCCATGACTTCCAGGGACCAGCTGTCGGCCATGGTGATGGGTTGGCTCGGGGTTGGGGGTACCTTGCTCTCCTTCTCCGAAGGCCTCAGCAGGGTAGGGCCGAAGACTGTGGCCAGGTTGTGGAGGGACATCTTGTTGACTGTCTCCTTCTCCGCCACCCTGGGGGCACAGGCCGGCAGGTGAGCAGAACCCCAGGGGCAGTGTCCACTCAGAGCCTTTGCCAAGCAGGAAGAGGCAGAGGTCCAGCCGTATCTGTGCCAGACCCGGGGAGGGTACCCTGGGCTCCAGCCTGGGAGGGGAGGCCACTGCCTTGGCCAGTACCTTTTCAGATGGTCCAGAAGGAAGAGGAAGGTGAGGAGGCTGGGCTCAGGGAGGGACAGCAGCAGGTTCAGCATACAACTCTCTTTGGCCACGGGGTCCGAGAGTGCTACAAAGAAAGCCGGAGGTAGAAGGGTGAGGGCTGCCTGGAGGGAGGTTTCCAGTGGGCTACCCCAGGGCTCTGTCCTTGGCCTGTCCTAACTGTTTAAGGCTTTGATCAAGGTCAGGGATGAAGATGTGGGTGGCCTGCAGCTGAGAGGGCCGCCCTGGGCCGGACATCTATACAGGCTGAAAGGACGGGCAAAATCCAAAAAGAAAGACTCAAACAAGGGTCCTATCATGTCACGGCTTCCATCTGTAGTCAGCAAACTCCACTCCACGTGGGAGGGCTGGGGGGACAGCAGATCCTCTGAAAGGGACTGGAAAAGGGGCCCGAAGGGAGCCCCTAGTGTGACACAGCATTGGGAAAGTGAAAGAGCCCTGGCCTGCCACACAGCAGCCTTCCACAAAGCCCACAGGGGCCTGGACCCCTGAAGGACACGGGCCTCCTGAAGGTCAGAGACTCCCCTGAACGGCAAGACCTTCCCCTGGAGGGCAGAGACTCCCATGAAGGGCACAGACCCTCCCCTGAAGGGCAGAGACTCCCATGAAGGGCACAGACCCTCCCCTGAAAGGCCTGATTCCCCTGAAGCACACAGACCCTCCTGAAGGACTCCGACCCCTCTGAAGGTCACAGACCCCATGAAGGGCACAGACCCAACCCTGGAGGGCAGAGACTCCCATGAAGGGCACAGACCCTCTCCTGGAGGGCAGAGACTCCCCCTGAAGGGTCAGGCTCCACACACTAGCTTTAGTAGGGAGCTCCCAACCAGCTGTGGAGGAAGAGGGAGGCAAAAACAGTCTGTTCTGGAGAGTTTTCCAGGTGTGTGCTGGGCTGCTCCAGGAGCCCCAGAGGTCAGAGGGCCTGCAGTCAGAGAGGCCTCACAGGGAGAGACCTTCCTGGTGTGAACCTGGGCCCCACCTGCAGTCACCTGAGAGCCTGGTTTGCCACAGAGCACCTGCATGGGAGCTCTTGGGGAATGCATGGCTGCTGGGCTGGGGGACCTACCGATGCCCTCCGCAAAGCTGGGGTAGAGCTCATCCGTGAAGAGGGGCTCAGGCAGTTCTCGGAAGTAAAGCTTAAGCGTCCCCGCAATCGCATTGACGTCCATCTCACTCATCATGACAGACACATCTTTATTGTCTGAAAGCAAATGTGGGAGGCAGGATCTGGGCTAACTTCAGGGAGTCCCCAATAGGCTAGATGTTTCTCCTTAGCCATTCCCTCCAAGGCCTCTCTGGAATCCAGCATAGGCCCCAGCCTGGGTTTTTCCACCAACAGTGGTAATCAAGGCTCTGCAACACTATGTAACTCCCCTTAGCACTGAACCCCCACTTGCCCAATCAGCCCAGAACAGAAGTGATGGAAAGCCTGGGAACAGGGCTGGCACGTAGGCTGTTTGGCAGCTGGGGGCAGAGCAGGCAGGCTCTGGGCCTGAGCCCCCTGAGGAAGGATGCCTCCGTACCAGCCCCAGGGCAGTCCCAGGAAACAGGCCCATCTTGGCCATGGGATGGGAGGTTGGCCAGGGCTCGGGTCCCTGTGCCCCAGCTCTGTGCCCCTCCCAGGGCTCCAGCCAACAGACGTCATTCCTTCCAGAGCTCCTCTTCAATTGTTAGGTACATCCAGCAGCAGGGACGCAGCTCCCTGGCCGCCTGGCCTGACCCCAAAGCCTTCACTCTGACCTAGGCCCACATTTAGAGGACTGGGCTTGTTACCCTAGCGAGGTGGGCCTCCCTCTGTGTGGGGGTCAGAACAAAGTCACCTGAGCCCAGTGAAGATGGGGGAAGTGGGGAGGACACAGAGCTCAGCTCAGTCTCCATCCCGAGGGACATCCTTTGATGCCCAGCTGCAGCCGCTGCCCAGAGCAGGAAAGGAGGAAGTGAGGGGTCGGCTGCCAAGGCCGTCCACAAGATGGCAAAGGGGAGGGTCAGGCTGGTCTTGGTCATGCTTATGTTACCCAGAGGGCCAAAGCAAAGCGACAAGGGTGGCAGTCACCTGCTGTCCCATCACTGCTTCGGGTGGTTACAGACACCCTCTCCCCAGCACTCTTCCTGAGGAGGGGAAGCAGGAAGCCAGTGACCCTGGGAGGGCTCTCCCTGCCCGAGAGCCTCAGCAGCCACGTCCCTTCCATGTCAGGTGAGTGCATCACCCCGTCTCATGGGGGACACAAACCCTCAGATGAGCCTGGCTCAGGGTAGTCTGTGGCTCCGGATGGGGTGCCACTGGCATCCCCTGGCCTGGCCAAGGAAACAAGAGGCTGGCAGGTGCCCAGAGGGGCAGCATCAAGGCCAGGCCTCCCATGCCCCACCCTGCCCCAGCGGGGCCTCTAAAGACTCACTGATGTCAAAGGCGGCCTTCAAGGCCTGGATGTCAGTGGCCACGCCTGACACACGGTAGATGCCCACTTCCTCCATTCCCCGGCGCTCGATCTCCTCGACACACTGGCGCACGATGTAAGGCACCTTGGATCTCTCCCTCCTGTATGGGACAAGAGCACCATTTGGATAAAGTGACTGGAAACTGGAGGAGTGGCCAGCACAATCCTTTCTGCCCAGACAGTGCAGTGTCACAGTGTATGTGGTACCCACCTAGCAGCCCCCACTTCTCCAGCCTCCTCTGGAGGCAGGGAGGGGCATTTTCTCAATTCTGCCTCCTCCTCACCGTGGGGACCCAGGGGGGGCACAGCCCTGCTTCTTTGCCCTCTCCTCACCACCCTACTTCTCCCCTGGTTAGCCCCCCGAGATGGCACCTGGCACTGGGACAGCTCCTTCCCTGCAGGGCCATCAAGAGACAAATTCCATTTTTGCCAGGAGTGTCTTGTATGAGGCAACCCCTCGGCCTCGGTGACCTCATGGGACAATGACCACAAGGGTCCAGCCCAGGCCAATGACACTCCAGGGAGGCTGCCTGGGCCTACCTCAGAGCTCAGGATGGAAGCAGATTCTTGCAGGGAGGGCTGGGGGAGGGGGATGGTAGTACCCCTTCCCCTCATGCTGGACGGCCTCCTAGCCCCTCCAGTCAAGGCTCCAGGTCAAACCTCTCTCGTCCTGGCCTGGGGCCATTTGATGCCTTGAGCCCAAAGGCAAGACTTGACATTTGTCCCTTGGATTCCCTCTGAGGAGGCTGGAGTGATCCCATGGTCAGCCAGTGGCAGAGCCTATGGGAGCCTGGCTCTGCTAATGATTTTAGTGGCCCTACCTCTCCCTGCCCCATGCCCTGCCCCATCAGTGACCTTCAAGGCTCCCCTCCTGCTACAGCCAGACAAGTCTGGCAAGCTTAGATGTGGCAAGGTCCCTCCTGCGCTCAACCATCTGCTCTGGCTGCCTGCTAACCACCAAGACAAGCACCAGCTCTGTTCTCTGGCATCCAAGGCTGCTCAGTCACAGAGGCAGAGTCAGCCCCAAACAGATGTTAGGGGCCATCAAAGCCAACTCTCCCATTGAAGAGTTAAGGAAGCTGAGGCCCAGCGAGACTAAGGGGTCCCCCAGGGTCACAGAGAAAGTGTCTGAAGCGGGATTTGAACCCAGCTCCAAGCCCAGGGGTCTCTCTGGACCCCAGCACACCCTGCAGGGGCTTCATGGAGATGCCCTGAGGCCTGAGCTGTGAGGGTGCCATCACTGAGCCCGCCCATGTAAGGCCCTGTCTGCCACAGGCAGGTCCTCCCTTCCCTTCTTCCCTCCCTCTTCAGCTTGTTCGGCTGCAATCCCAGTCTGCAGGGGCAGGACCTCCCTGTGGTGGTGACAGCATCTCCATACGCCCCCACCACGGGCCAGTGCTCTGAGCCTGCCAGCTGTGCCCAGTCAGCTCTAGTGTCCTGAGGAGCCTGCACGCTCTCCAGGCATCTCGGCTCTCCCTGGGCACTTTCTGGCCTGCTTCTGCATCCTGCTTATGGAGCATGCACTGCCTTGAAGACACAATCCACCGGGGCCACCGCCAGAACCCTATCAGGAGCTAGCCCCTTCCCACATAGTGGGGGGCCTTACCCCACTACCTCTCCTTCCTTATTGGCTCTAACTGTGCTCACAGACACAGAGGGGAGTGGAGAAGGGTAGGAGGAGTCAGGGTCCCGGGGAGAGCCAACCTTGAAGAAACAGGAGGCCCCTGCAGGAAGGGGACACCAGGCCATGGACAGAAGGATCCCAGAGAAGCCGGGGACCATCATTCACTATGAGAAAGGGTCGACCTAGGAGGTCCAGTTAGGAGCCAGGCCAGAGCTGGAGCCCCCAGGGCACCCACACCACCCAGAAGCACAGCCCCCAGCCCCCCATGCTCATTTCCCTCAGCAGGGGAGCACACCACTTACTTTGTGACCACGCCAATCTTGACCCCAAAGACACCAGTCTGCTTGCGGGAAGGCATCCTTTTCAAGCTGAATTCCCGGCTGGTGAACTTCACAGACAGCTTCACCTCAATCTAGACAGGGCAGGAAGCAGAGATTAGGGGTCAGACCTGCCACAGCCCAAGCCCCCACCCCCACTCCCTTTCTCGCCTCATGCTTACACCATTCATGGCAATGACGGCCCGCTGCCAGTCTTTATCCTGGAGGGCCTGGGGGTCCAGCTGAAAGATAAGCAGCAGCCTTGAGTGACTGGGCCATCCGGGCCCACCATGCCAGCCTGGAGTTCAGGGCTCAGACCAGTGGTAAGAAAGATGGTGCCCACAGGCTCCTGGAGGCCTGAAGCTCCAGACCTTCCAGGGGCAAGGGAAGCCCAGGTTGGTGCCCATCTTTAATAAGGCAGACCAGGAGTCTTGGTCCAGCTTCCAGGGCTGTAAGCCGTGGGTGTGGAGGAGGCTTTCCCTGAAGCGTGCAGACCATAACCCTGAAAAACAGGAGCACCCAAGGAAGGCCCTGGCATCAGACCCAAAGGTGGACATGCCCAGACACTGGCTGGTCACACCAGACTGGTCCCCAGTGCCAGCCACAGGCACGCAGGTGGAAGGCTGGGCAAGGCCTGGGCCTTTAAACCTGGCACTCCAAGGGCTTGGGGCATATGGGGCACCTTTTGCAGCTCAGTGTGGGCAGCCTCTCTCACCCAAATCCTCTGGCTTGGCAAGGGCAGTGAGGGGGGCTTCTAGGAGGGTGGTGTACATTGGGGGAGGAAGAAGCCGGGCTCCAGCAGTCATTGGAAGCACAGGGGGTCCAAGGCCCCAGGGAAGGCCATGAAGGGAGATTTTCAGGGACACTGACTCAAACATCTAGAGCTAGAAGGGCCCCAGAGACCATCTCAACCAGCCTCTCTGTCTCACAGATGAGGACCCTGAGGCCCAGGAGCTTTTGCCTAAGGTCCCAGAGGCGGCAGGAGCCAGAGGCAGCTGCCCTGGCCTGAGGGCCGAGGCTCCGTCCACCGCCCCATACCAGTGGGCACTGCACGGAGTTGGGAGTTCCAAGGACACAGCCACCTTCCCACAGGTTTTCTCCTCAAGCCTCCTTTTTCCCCCACACCAGCACCCGCTGGTCCCAACAAGAACACTCCAAGCCAGAGGCCAGGCTCCCCCTGCCTGACCATCCCACCCTCTCTCGTGCTGCAGACCACCCTGCTCTGGTCCCCAGGGGAGGCCTCCGGAGCCCTGGGCCCGGCTGGGCCTTCCCCTTGCACCTCCTTGGACTGGAATGGGCTGGCTGTTGCCTCCCACTTCTCTGTTCCACAGGACCCCCCACCTAGAGAAAAGTGGGGACCTGTGAGGCTCCGGGACACAGGATTGTGGGTCAAGGAAGGAAGCCCTCCTCCACAGTGAGAGCTCCCTAACACTGGCTCAGCACAAAGGGGGAAGCTCCCCATCACTCTGTGTGTTCAAGTGGTGACTGGGAGGCCCCCGCTGTGGCAAGCTGGCCCAGAGGACCTCCAGGGACCTTTCTCAGAACAGGATGCAGCTGGAACAAGGAGCAAACCCTCACAGCCCCCATCAGAGCACCCGCGGCCCAGCCCCCCCATGCTAACCTTGCCCCTGCACATTCGGTGGCGGATGTGGGTCCACAGGGTCCTGCCCTGGCCCCGCCAGCTCTGGCAGAGCCCCAGCATGGCAGCAGGGAGGGTGGGCACCTCCTTCATCTTGACCCTCGGGGCTCTGAGCGGCGGCTGTGGCTGTGGCAATGCCAAGCACTGGCAGGGACGGCTTTTAGACGGCTGTCTCAGGAAGGCCCCGCCCTCACTCCAGACCAGGCCTCCCTCTCCTGGGCATCTGTTTCCCCCCACAGCTGATGGTTACGGGAATGTGTATCAGGGCGCTGTTGTCCAAAACAGGACAGGATTCATTTCCTTTCTGAAGGGCCTGGCTTACACTCCAGGGAATGCCAAGGAAAGTTTTCTGTAGGGGTCTCATCACGGCTAAGATCTGCCCTGCGGGGAGCTCACTACCTCTGGATCACTCTGGGCCAGCCCAGCCCATTCCTGCTCCTGCTCCTGCTCCTGCCCCCAGGGACCCTAGAACCAGCCTCGGTGGGACAGGGACCAAGGCTGGGCTGGGGCCAGCACCCAGTGCCAGGGCCTTCCACCTGCCCCGATCTCTGGCTTAGCCCGTCCAGAGCTGGCCATGGAGATATCTGTCTGCACGGCGTCTGCCCCATTGGGGTGAGCTCCTGAAGGACAGGGATGGCCTTTTGTGTGCCCAGCACTTAGCCATGCCTAGTATGCAGGAGGAGCTTAATAAACACTGATGGCTTGAAAGCCCAGCGTCCGCGTCACGGAATGAGTCCCTGGTAGCAGCAGCTCGGACATTGCATGTCCCCCAGCCCACACGACAGGAACCCAATGGCCCCTGGCTGCCAAGGACCGAAAGCAAAGCCTGCCCATCTCGCCAAAGGTAGGCACAGGCACCGCTAGCCGTGCCTACCAGACGGCTTCCCTTCAGCCCTTTGTGTCTAAGTCCAAGGTTGCCCTCCAGGAATGGCCCGGGCTCCTCGTGGGGGATGAGCTCCCTGTAGTGGGGAGCGGCAGGACGAGGGAAACAAGGAAAGAGGAGGGTGATGCTGGTGGTCAGCTCAGGCCAAGCAAGGCCCCTAGAGGTCACCTGGGGCCACAGCCTTCCCTGGACCCCAGCTCTGCCCAGCCCTGGCAAAGTCAGAGAGCAGGCTTGCTCCTAAAAGCACCAGGACCCTGCCCATGGGGGCCCTGCCCTGGCAGCCCAGGCTCAGTCTGGTGAGGGAGTCCTGGAGCATGAGTGGGCATTGAAGGTCATGGAGAGGGGCCTCAGGGCCTCCCCAACACAGCAGACAGGGGTGGCCCTTCTCTGCTGGCTCCTCCCATTCCACACCCAAGGGACCGACTTTGCAGCATCGCGGCCTCTGGGAACTGTCCTGGAGGCCCAGAGCAGTGCCAAAGGACTCCCTCCCAGCCTCTCTAACGACTGAGTGGGAGGTCAGCTCCTCCTGGAGTGGAACGGATCTCCTTGCTAACATCCAGCCTCAATCAGCCTTCCCCTCCATGGCCCCTCGGTCATTGGGTTTGTTAACACCCACAGGTGGGTTGACAGATGGATCTGGACCTTGGCTCCTACACATTAGCCACCCAGTGGGCCCCAGGAGACAGAGGCCCCTTCCACAGGGCCTCCCCCAGTGGAGGCTGAGAAAAGATACCTTCTGCCCACGCTGGGCCCAAAACAGCAAACAACTCAAGGAAAACAGGCAGTTCCTGCCCTCCCTGGCCGCCAATTCCATCACACACACACACACACACACACACACACACACACACACACACACACACACACACACACACACACACACACACACACACACACACACACACACACACACAAACACACTCTGGTCACTTCCTCTGCTCCATCAGGCCTGGTTTCTATGGGCGTCGGCCCTGGTGACCGTGGTCCAGGCAGCAGGTGACTCACTCTCTGCTGGGAAACCTCAGATGGGAGGAGGGAATGGCTCTCAAGGCCCAGCTTGGCGCTGGTCAGCCTCTGCCTGGGAGAACAAGTCTACATGCGTGGGAGAGGACAGGGCAGACGGGGCACACGCAGCTGCCGTGAAATGAAGAAGCCTGATTTGGGGGGTGCATGACACCACATGACAAAGCCTCTCTCTGCATCCCATGCTCCTGAAACATCTATAGCTCCCTACTCCCCCGAGGAGACAGACGGGCGTCCTGGGCTGGGCAGTGAAAGCCAGTTGGCCTGGCTGACCCTTCCGGAGTGCACTCTCCAGTAACCCTGGCCCAACCTTCCAGTTGTGCCTGGTGGTCTGCAGCACCTGGGTCAAATGCCAGCCTGGGATTCTCCCTGCTCTCCTAAGTCGCAGAACTCTGTCTTCCCACAAGCCTCAGCTTCTAGACACCCCCCAGGCCATCAGCGCCCCCCACCTCAACCCCAAGCTGTCACTGCCAACCTCCCACCCCTGCCCCAGACCGTCAATGACCCCCCCACTGTCATCACCCCCCCCCCCTTGGCCCCCAGTGCTGTCTTTTCTCAGGACATGCACTTCCCTGTTTCCCCTCTGGGTAGCCTCAGGCCCTCTCCTAACCCTGCACGTAAGTGGGCATTATAATAAAGGTAAGTTAACAATAATATGAACCATAAGAGCAGGTGGATGGATCCCTGCCCTTGGGCATCCTGGCCCTCCTCTCTCCTCTGTGGCTGCTCCCTACAAACAGGCTCAGGTGCCCCCTCTTTAACCTTGCCAATGGCCCTACTGTTCACACAAGCTGCTGTGCTAACATCGCCAAGCTAGGAGGTCACCAAGGAAGCCAAGTCTGAGGAAGTGGCAGAGCAGGGGCTTGAACTCAGGATCTGGGATGTTGGTACACCTTCCACTGGACCACACCACCTCCAACATACTTCCTGTTTTTCAGACTCTCAAGGAGAGCAGGTGCCTACAAGCCTCTGGCTCTGGGCCCCCTAGCTTTGGGAGGACGGCTCTAAAAGGAGCTTTTCATGGTCATCCCCATGGGCTTTCCACAAGACAATTCAGCGTTGACCTTCCTGCCTCTCTTAATGCTGCCAGCTTTCCTTGGCCTTGAGGATGTGACTTTTTCAGGTTTCCTCCTCTGGTGACCGCTGCCTCCCAAACCCCTTGGCTAGGGCACCTCCCTCATCCTCCCAAGTCTGCACGCCCCCCAGGGCTGTGCCATAGACACCCTCCTCTCTACCCCTTATTCCTCAGTGATTCCATTGGCATGCCTACACAGGTGGCTCACAGACTGCCATATTCTGCCCTCAAGAATTCACCTCCACCTTCTGCTCCTGCTGCATGCCATCCTTGGGATCACCCCCCAAAATCCTGGCCTCCTCCAAACTTCCCCATGCCAGGGCCCCACCAACCTTCCAGTCTACCATCACAGTCGTCCTTGCCCCTTCCTCTCCTCCAGGCCCAGCAGCTCTGTCTCCATGGCAATGCCCCATCTACTCCTTTCCCACATGCCAAGGAGGCCAAAGTGCCTAAAACAATGCTTCAGCCAGCAAACCCACCATCTTCTCACTGTGCAGGCAAGGTCACGCAGGTTTGGAATGTACAGATGCTTGAACGCTAGAGAAAGAGGGTGCCAGGGAAGGAGCAGAAGAACTTCCTCCAAGGAGGAAAGCCAGATGAAGAAGAAACCCAGCCAAGCAAAGCCATCCTGAGGGTGGCACAAAGGAGATCATAGGTCTCTGCTAAGGCTCCCCTAGCCAGCCATTCTCTCCAGCCAGGACTGCAGAACTGCCCCCTCGAAGTCAACTACCACAGTCCTGGACACGCGAACAGAGAGAAGGAGAAGACAAGAAAAAGGGGGGAAAGCGAGGCCGAGCACAGGCAGAGACTTCTGGGCTGGGCATTGGGTGGCACAGGAGAAGGCAGGGAAGATCAAGCTGGGCCCTGTCCACAAAAATCAGACCCTGTCCGCAAAGATCCAGACCCTGTCCAGAGCGGTCCAGACCCTGTCTGAGAGGATCCAGATTCTGTCAACGAGGATCCAGACCCTGTCCAGAGTGGTCCAGACTCTGTCCACAAAGATCCAGACCCTGTCCGCAAAGATCCAGACCCTGTCTTTGAGGCTCCAGATTCTGTCCACCAGGATCCATACCCTGTCCAGAGTGGTCCAAAGCCTGTCCTTGAGGATCCAGATTCTGTCTGCGAAGATCCAGAGTCTGTCCAGAGCTGTCCAGACTCTGTTCAGGAGGGTCCAGATCCTGTCTGTGAAGATCCAGAGCAGTCCAGACCTTGTCTGTGAGGGTCCAGATCCTATCTGTAAGGATCCACACCCCGTCCACCTGTCTGCTCCTGGTCAGCTCTGGGTCCAGTCCACTGCCTGAGGCAGGCACAAGGCCCTCTGGGCTCTCTTTGCACCAGCCACAAGGAAGCATTTAGGGTGAGGGTCCACCTCAAAAGCATCAGACAAGGTGCCCTCTAAGCACATGCCACCACTGTACAAGATGGAACAGAGGTCCCAGATGCTGCCTGTCTGCACCTCCCTCCTGTGGGGGAGACCGAGGGCCAAGTCCAAGGCCACAATGAAATCCCTGGGGAGGGGAGGCCCTCCAAGGGTATCAGGTTGTGCCCAATTCCTCCAGCCCTAGACCATCCCAGGATCTCCTGGATGGGAGCAATCATGTAGAAGAGTTCAACTACACCATCCTCACCGGAACAGCCACGTGGATGAATCAAAAGTACAGTTGGATAGACGGTGCGCAGAGCTCACCCTCAGGCAGCAGCCTGAGCCAGAGCTGACCAGGAGCAGGGGCACGATTCGGACAGCCATGGAGGGATGGGCACTGGGCACATGGCCCTTCTCTTGAGGGCACGTCGTCCCGGTCGTTTGCCAGGTTTCAAGTCAGAGCACCAGCATTCCCACACCCGGAGGCCACAGAAAGGAGTGCGGAAGGCACGGACGGGGAAAATTCACAGTCAAACAGGAGGTGTGGCTTAGAGGACAGCATGAGGACCACGCGTGGCCAGAAGAGAAGAGGGAGATGGGCCAGTCATGTAACCAGAGGGAGGAAGAAAGCCAACCCACAGACCATGGGCTCCACGGGTGCCTGGGAACACCAAGAAAAGAGAGAAAGGCCCAGGTGCCACAAGGAGAATCCACGATGGCCATGGTGATGGATGTGGCTGAGAGACCATAAGAAGGACTGGCACGGACATGGCAGACCCCTTGTCCATGGCTCTCAAGAATGCCACTTCAGGGAAGAGCAGCAGAGTAGGGAAAAGGAACACAGCCCACTGGCCATGGGGGAGGGGAGCACGGCCCCTCGGCAGGGGAGAGAAAGGCAGCCGGTCCTGTCAGCCTGAGCATCCCCAAAGCCCTGCACATGCAGCTGGCAGGCAGACCCCCAATGGAAGTGGCCCGAGGAAAGTCCCAGAGTCACGGCCCTTCAGGCCCAGAGCAGGATGTCAGGAGGACCAGGGAGCCACAAGGGAGACCAGGGAGGGTGGTAGAGCAGGAGGGGAGGCTCTGTGGCTGACAGAGGGTGCTGCCAGTGCCCAGGACACCAGAAGACCCTGAACCTTTTCCAGACCCGCCAGGGGAATGTGGCAGTCGGCCCGCATCTCTCCCTTCACCCAGATTGGCAGAAGAATGGCAGGACGGTTCAGGAAAGGAGGCTCTTCTCTCTTCTGGAGTAGTGGCAGGGCTCCCCAGGGCTCTCAGGCCCTCCGTCCACAAGTATCCCCTCACTCCTGAAGCCCCCAGGGGAGACAGCCAAATGGCACGTACCCTTCCCCCATATGCCTGATGAAGGGGAGCCGCCAAGCCTGGCTGTAGCCCCAGCCTGGAGGCAGAGAGGGTGGCAGAGGCCGAGGAGGGGTGAGGTTGGCACCCTGGCCATCCCTGGTCTCACCTGCAGCTGGCCTTTGCCCATTATGCGGTCGCTGGTCTCGCCTTCATCTTTGCTGAGCTTGGTCTTATGGTGGCACTTCTCATAGCACAGGATCCGCAGGGTCTGGGAACCCTCTAACTCAATCTCAAACTCCTATGGCCCCAAGACAGGGAGAGAGGAAAAAGCCCAGCATGAGGCTCGGCCCCCACGGGCTCCCCAGGCAGCAGCCAAGCCTCCCCCACGAGAGCAGGAGCCAGGCTGAGCCCCCTCCCAGGCCAACTTCAAGAACAGCTCTCCAGGGAAGTGGCCTGTCCTTGGCAGAGCCACAGGAGTGAGGGGTCACTTTCTGGAGGAGCTGCCCTCCTCCCCCTCCTCCCCTGCCACTCCTCCCCCCATCCTCCTCCCTGCCCGCTCACCTCGTTCCAGTTGGGTTCCATTGTGTCCCTATAGACCCTTGTCTTGGCCTTGTTCACAAAGTACCCAAAGGAATCCACTTCTAAGGTGCAGTAGAGATCTGAGGAGAGCACAGGGTGGGTCTGGGGTCCTTGGCCCTCACACCTGGGAACTGGAGACCTCTGCCAATGGGAAGCTTACTACCTGCCCTGGCCATGCACAAGGCAGCTCCCTGTGCCGCCCCCAGCCCCTGTCAGCCCCTCAGACCCTGAAGATGTTCTCCTGCTGCTATGAGTGACATTCCAGCCTCAGATTGGGCCCCACAGCAAATATTTACCAAGCAGCCAAGGATTTGCAAGGCATTTGGCTGGCGTTGTTTAGGGGGGAGGGAGGTCCAGCAATCTGGATGCCCGCTGGAGCCCTTTCCCTGGGCCTCACAGGGACAGCAGGGGGGCAGGGGGTGTAACGGTAAGGCAATGCAAAGATCTTTCCTGCCCCTTAATGAGACTCACCTGGAGCCCAACAAGAGGAGCTTGACTAGGGGAGGCTTGTTTCTCAGGAAGCCCACACTTTTTGTTACTTTGTAACTAGGCAATGGGTCAGGAAGGTTGGGATGCCCTCTGACCCTGGAGAAGGGTAGATATACTCTGAGGTGAGGTTTTGCTTTGGGGCTCCCTTTGGGAAGAGTTGTGTGATTTGGCCAGATGAGACCCTGGGTAGCGGTTGACCCTCCTGGCTTTGAAAAACCAGATGTTGGTGGTTCTCTCTCTGGTAATTAACTCTATATATGTAATGGTCAGACGGCTGGAAGCCCTGTCTGTTGGACTGTTGAATTGTGTTATTTTCTCTGTATGTTTTGTCTGCTTATAACTTCTGTTCGTATTCTCTGAAGTTCAGGGTACTGACTTTTCCCCCTGAATTAGGTAAATGATATAGGTTTGATTAAACTAAGATTTTTACCCCTTTTTGATTTGCTTTCCTTTAGAAAAGCAGATCAAAGAATCTGTGCTAGCAGCCATCCTGGGCAAGCTAGGATGCTTGCTGCTACACTCCTCTGTCTTCTCTGCTGGACCCTCCTCCAGACCAGGCCCTCACACCATAGGTATCCCCCAGGGCTCTGTCCTGGGCCCTCAGCCCTCTCCATATATCCCACTGCTCTGGGTCATCTCATCAGTGCCCATGGATTGAATGACCATCTCTGGGCCAATGACTCTGAAATCTACCTGTCCTGCCCCAACCTCTCTGCTGACCTCCCCATCTTGTCTCCCAAAGTGGACGTCCAATAGACTTCTTAAACCCAGTATGTCCAAAACAGACCTCGTCACCTTGGCTTCCCCGGCCCATCCATCTTCCAAACTTCCCCATGACTGTGGAGGGCCCCTCCCCAGGCTCACAGGCTCTCAGCCTTGGGGTCATCCTGGGTTCCCCCTCTCTCATCCTCCAGATCCAATATGGTGCCATTGCCTGTCAATGTCACCTCCGCCTCTACAGCATCTCTCCCCCTCCCTCCTCTGCCCCTGCTCCCAGGCTGGTGCAAACCCTCATCCCCTCACGCCTGGACCAGGGCAAGGGTAGGCCGTCTGCCTTAGTCTCTCCCCTTCCACTCAGCCCCCAAAGTCTGACCACATCACCCCTACTGCTCCCTCAGGCAGACCTGACAGGCTCTGTTTGCTGCCCAGAGCCCCCTCCTCCCTTCCCCATCAGACTCTGCATCCTCTGGGCTGGAGCTAAGCTGCCCGTCTCTCTCCTCCAAGCCCATATCTGGAGCCACCAGTTACTGTGTGCCCGGGGACAGGCCACTGGCTAGATCATCTGAGGGATGTGGCCTTCCTTGGTCTCATCTGCTTGGACATGGAGGGAACTCCCACATCTAGGCCATATTCCCAGGGGTTCATGTGGCTGGTTTCGGTGGCAATGCCCAGCATCCACGAAGATGCCCAGCAGGGCCCTTTGATGGGGCTGCCCCTGCCCAGAGTCCTCACTTACTTGAGCTCTGCTTGAAGCCTGTGGCTGAATGGACAATGACATTCAGGAATCCATAGAGGCCGGCGGACTCGTCATCTAGGCAAGAGAGCAGGGAGGGATGTCAGAGAGAGGTACAGTGATGGCAGCCCGGGGGGAGCAAGGTGGGAAGGAGGCAGCGATGGTGGCCCAGGCTGCTGGGGACGGCAAGAGGCCAAGGTCCTTCCTACCCTCTTTATTGATGGTCAAGGGGATGTGGTGGACCGTCTGGAGCTTGACGCAGGAGTTGGTCAGCATCTGAATCTCCACAGATGTGAGAGAGAAACTCTTAAAACCTGTGAGGTGAGACACAAAACTGGGAGTGGTCTGAGCTGCTGGATGCCCAGCCTGTGTGGAGGCCCTATGTGGAAGCCCCGTGTGCGGCTGCCTGGCAGGGTCCAGCCCTGAGTGGGCCACGGGCAACTGCCCAGTGGGGTCCAGCCCTGAGTGGGCCATGGGCAGCCTTCACCTTCCAGCTGGAGCGGGGAGCAGGGAGGGATTTTGGCTCTTCTTGGGGGCCAGGACAGGGAGCCAGGGCCGAACACAATGCTGAGTCCATTGGGGGAAGGCTGGCACTCCAAGCCAGGGGGCTGCAGGGGGAGTTAGGGGTAGGGAGGAGATTGAAGGCCTTCAACCAGAGAGTAACCAGTGAGTAAGGAAATGAAGTCAGGCAGCTTGGGGGCAGCTGGATGGGCCAGGAAAAGGGGACAGAAGGTGGCCCTAGCCACTCACTCACTGGACATGAGAAGAGCAAAAGGGAGTAGCCCAGTTTGGGTGTGGTAGAAGGAACCGGCAAAGGGTCAGGCTGCCTGGGGCCCACTTTGGTCCACCTCACAAGCACAGGCTAGTGTTTGTGGATAAGGAGGCTGAACCAGCTGTCCCCCAAAAGAGGGGAAAAAGGCTTCACGGGGCTCAGTGCCCTCTGAAGGTGGCCCAGGATGCTCATGGGGGGCGGGGAGGGCTCTATGTTCTTATCACAGACACTCTTTCAAGGGGACCCTTAGTGGGAAAGAGCAGCCTCTGTGAGAGGTGGGGCCAGGCCTGGGTGAGACAGACCCAGTGGGGCCTCGAGCTGCCAGCCAAGTGTCCACAGCCAGTGCATCTGTGGGCGCCCTTCTCTGGCTTCTCTCTGTACTTCTGTTCCTCGGGTCCCAGCCTAGACCGGGGCTCACACACACATTCCCACTCTCACCCTCCTCTCACCATCCAAGCGCTCCACCCCCCCCATCCTCAATGGCCCCTCATCTCTGGGCCCGTGTCACCAGCTTCTGGCTAGACATGTCCCCAGAGGGGACCCTCCTGTATCTCAGACTCACATGACTGCCACTCCCCTAAAGCCTGCGGGGGTGGGCAGTGTGCCAAAGCTTTGAGGCCAGCCTGGAACCTGGCTCTTCCCCCGCCTCCAAAACACAACAACCTGGGACTGTGTCCAGGACTGGGGAGGGAGGGGACAGTCCTGTGGCCTCTGCCCCATCAGAGCCTCAGATCTCCCAGCTGGGGGCAGACTCTCCTCCTATCCAGGCCCTCTCGTCCCCCAGGGTTCTGTCCTGGGCCCTCTGCCCTCTCCCTCTAGGTCACCTCATCAGCTCCCATGGACTGAATGGCCATTTCTGGTGACTCTCACGTCCACCTGTCCTGCCCCAGCCTCTCTGCCGGCCTCTGGCCTCACAACTCCAGCTGCCTCTCAGACATCTCCAGGTGGACGTCACACCCTGGCTCTTCCTGCCTTCTCCATATTTGTCTAGGGCTCCACCATCCTCCCAGGCCCACAGGCTCCCAGCCTAGCGGTCCCCTGGTGCTCCTCGGCCTCCATGCCTCCTCCTCCATCATCCTCTTCCCTCCACCCACAGCAGCTGTCTGGCATCCATCGCCACCCATGCTCAGCGGAGTGCCCGGCACATAACAGGTGCATGACAAATGTCTCCTGACTCTCTCCTGGCCTGTCATGGTAGCCTCTGCTTCCCTCTTCATTCACTGCCACAGCAGCTGCCCCAAAGCACACACAGGTCTGACCTCATCCTTCAGCTCTGGGGGCTCCAGTGGTCTCCTGGGTGAATAGAGACTGACTCCTCAGGCCCTGCTACACACCAGTGTCCCCTCCCCACCCTCGGCCAGAGCCCTGCTGCCCCACCATCTCCTGCTTCTGTGCCTCTGACCAGGCAGTGGCCCCCCCTGGCACTTCTTCCTCCCCTCTGCCTCCCCTTCAGGACCCTGCCTGGAAGAGACTTGGTAGTCACTGGGGATGTCTTTGGCATTTACCCTCTTACATTCTGTAGGAATGGGGGCTCTGTGAGGGCAGCAGGGGCTGGCTCCTCTGTCGGCATCCCCAGTGCTCAATCTAGCAGCTGGCACATGAGAGGCAGGCTCAGATCGTATTTGGGGGATGGATGGATGGACAGATGGATGAATGGTTGGAAGGATGGATGCTGGATGGATAGATGGACAGATGGATGAATGGACATATGGATGAATGGATGTATGAAGGCATGAATAGATGGATGGATGGACAGACAAATGGATGCATGGATGGAGGAATGGTTGGATGGATAGACGGATGAATGAATGGTTGGATGGATAGACGGATGGATGGATGGATGGATGGATGGATGGATGGATGGATGGAGATGTGGATAGATGGCTGTATGGATGAATGGACATATGAACACATGGATGGATGGGTCAAGGACCTATCCTAGAACAGGGAATCCTGGACAGAAACTGCAGGGGCATAATCAGGCTGGCTGTTAGTATGAGCA
>CM053580.1:592494142-592511296 GCA_028627135.1 Pseudochirops cupreus | reverse complement strand
AGTGTTTTCCCAGGCAGGCAGTGAAGGAACCAGATATGGGAAAGAGAAAAAGACAGAGAAAGAGACAAACCGAAATGGAGACAGAGACAAAGAGACGAAGCTGGAGAGACAGCAGATGAGGGAAGGAGGAGGTCTGTGAGCAGGGGCTTGAAGGCAGCAGCAGGGGGTGGGATAAGGCACAGAGGGAGTGGCTGTACTGTTATGGTCTAGAAATAGTTAAGAAATATTTTCTGAAGTTAGTGGTCAGCCTGGTGAAACTCTATGATAATTAGCCAAGTGAAACTCTGTGAACCTGGGAAGCCTCCCTAGAGTGATTTTATCTGTACCTGTGAGGCTGGGAAGCCTCCCTAAACCTATTTCTCTGTACCTGGGAGGCTGGCCTAGGATAATCTATCTTTCCCTTAGCTTACCCCCTCCGTTTTCCTTTGTAACCACTTGTTTGCATCTATATG
This sequence comes from Pseudochirops cupreus, assembly GCA_028627135.1. Taxonomy (NCBI): domain Eukaryota; kingdom Metazoa; phylum Chordata; class Mammalia; order Diprotodontia; family Pseudocheiridae; genus Pseudochirops; species Pseudochirops cupreus. The sequence goes on along the minus strand of CM053580.1, from coordinate 592,510,844 downwards.
ACAAATTGCTTAGCAACAAATGATGTAGTTAGATATACAAACCTAATGAAATGTATAAAAGATTCTACATCTCTGAACTTGGGGCTGCTCCCCCTTTAATTGGCATGGAGTAGCCCCAGCTGGTAAATTAAAGCTCCTTAAAACTTTTTAATTCGGACTCTGTGGTCACTTTGTTAAGACTCGTCAAATCGAACCATTTCAGTACCACAGTGGAAGGACCTCCCAAGACACTGGCAGATGCAGGTGACGGGGCAGGGCTCTGGAGGGCCCACCTGAGCCTTGGGGAAGAGGGTCTGGAGAAGGAGGATGAGAACCCCAGGGTTAGGTGCGTCAGGCATGGCCAGGTCACTTACATTTCTTCTGCTGCTCCCGGACGTTCTCCCTCCACTCTGCACGCTCGTAGTCAGAGGAGATGAGGAATGTGTAGCTCTAGAACAGAAGACGGCCCCGGCCCCCATCACCATGGGCTCAGTCAGGCTGCCGAGGCGCCCGCACCTCAGTGGGTCCTCACCACGGCCCAGGAGGGAAGTGCTAATGTCAGCCCCTGAGGCAGGCAGCTGTGGGGCAGTCTTGCTGACCATCCACCACGCCAGGAACACTGTCCCTCCTCTGCTCCCGGCTCTAAGCCCGCCTCCTCCAGGAAGCACCCTTCCACAGCTACAGCTCATCCGCATGTTGTTTCCCCCCATTAGTCTGGGAGCTCCTGGAGGCAGGGACTGGCTTGGGCCTCTCTTTGCATCCCTAGCACTTAGCATGGGCACAGTAGGTACTTCATCAGTGTTTACTGAATTGAAGTGAAATGACTTGCCCAGGGTCCCACAGCTAGGGAGTGCATGAGGCTGAATTTGAATTCAGGTCTTCCTGACTCCAGGCTCAGCACTCCACACCCTGTGGTGGCCTCTCCTGCCCCAGAACTTCAAGTATATCCTCAAAGGTGAAAGAGGCTCCCAGAGGAGGCTGGATCAGGCAAGAGTGGGGAAGGGGAGAGGAAGAGGCCTCCCCATCTCACCCCTCTAAGGAGCCCACCTCACTGGGGCTCTGCCTCCACATCCCAGCCTCTGCCTCCACATCCCAGCCTCTCTGCCTCCACATCCCAGCCTCTCTGCCTTCATGTCCCAGCCCCGCTAAGAAGCCCTTCTCACTGGGGCTCTGCCTCCATGTACCAGCCTCTCTGCCTCAGGATCCCAGCCTCTCTGCCTCCATATCCCAGCCTCTCTGCCTCCATATCCCGGCCCCTCTAAGGAGCCCTCCTTGCTAGGGCACTGCCTCCCGTGGGTCCTCCCTGGCTTCTGATAAGACTGGGAGCCCCTTGCAGGCAGGGACTGTCATTCTCTGTCTCTGACTCCCCAGCACCATCGCTCCTCGCTGACTGACTCACTGCCTGACACCATACAGGAGCTGGGCACTGGCCCCCTGGCAGAGAAGCCTGGCTCCCACACACGGGCGCTGGCCCTGTCACCTCGCAGGCCCTGCCTGAGATGCCCCCAGATTTATCAGCTCTCTCTGTCTCTTCTCCAGCAGAGCAAGTCTGGGGCTGGGATGGGCCGCCACCTGCGCATGTGCCTACCTTGCCGTGGCGGTTGTGGACCCTGAATGCCATGCTCGGAGACATCAGCAGGAGCAGAGACTCTTGTTCTGAGAGCTTCTTCTTGAGTCTCTCGATGATCTTGCTGCCTTTGTTCGCCCTCTGCGAAGAAGAGAGCCCAGGTCAGAGCGCCAGGGAGGAGTCAGGGGGGAGAGGGCAAACTCCCTAGGGAGCTAGGCTGGGCCTGGCATCACTGCCTTGCATGCAGGTCCCAGCAGCGTGGGGGGAGGAGAGAGGCAGGCACCTAGGGGCCTCACCAGGTGCTAGGCATCTGCCCTGAAGACATCAACTAGGGGTCAAAGTGAAGTCTTCCATTTGGGCCCAAAAAGACAAGGGCCCAAGTACAGGAGGCTGGGGGAGACCTGGTGAGGGGCAAACCCGCTGTGAGCCAGCAGCGGCCTGGGGCTGCTAAGAAAACTCCCTCGATCTTAGGCACCATTCAGAGGGGCCAAGCTCCTAGGGCCGGGGAGGGGAGACTCCCACCATCCTCTGCTCAGCCTGGCTGGCCACCCACAGAGCTGAGCTCTGTCCTGGACACCAGCGTGTAAGATGGGGAGGGCCCTGAGGGGCACTGCCAGGACAGAGGAGGGTCTGAGTCCAGGAAGGGGACACTGAGCCCAGAGAAGGAAAGGCTCAGCTTGGCCAGAGGGCCCATGAGAGCCGAGAGCCGAGGCTGGGGGGGGAGGGCGGTCAGACTGGTCCACCTTGGCCCCGGACAGCAGGACCAAGAACTGCAGGAGGGAGTGGCCCCCCAAGGGAAAGGTTCCAGCCCCCACAGTCACCCAATCTCCCCAGTGAAGGGACCTCAGGGACCCACTGGTCCAAGCTATAGCCCAGACCAGGGGCTACCTAGCAATCATTCAAAGACCCTCCCACCACAGCACCTTGGGAGGCCCCTTGCCCCTGACCCCCAGGGAAGCCCCTTTCCCCCCTGGGAAGCCCCTTCCCTCCCCAGGGAGGCACTGATCCCCCCAGAGGTCCCTGACCCTGCTCCCCCAGGGAGGCCCCTGCCCCACCCCACTCCAGGCCGCTGCCCTCCTCCCCAGAGACTGGTCAGCCACTTGCCCGCTGGGTTGTGGTGAGGCCTCCCTGGGCAGGGTCTTCTGGGCTGCCCTGTGCCCTCCATCTCTGCCCCCGCCCTCCCCCAAGCCCAGGGTGGCCAGGCCTCTCTGGGCCTGCTCCTACCTTTTCTCGCTGAATGTCGTTTTTGATCTGGGAGATCTTAATTTTCATGGCATCCAGCTCCTCATCGGGCACCAGGGGGATGGCAGGCGCCGCCTCGGCCTCATCCACGGTCTGGAAGCTGAGGTCCGTCAGCGGAATGTACCACTTGCAGTCATACTGCTGGTTTTTCCTAGAAGGGAGAGAAGACGGACCCTGGGCACAGGCCACCCCACTTGATGGAGGGGGCCTGGCTCTTTGTGCTGGGAGCCTGGCCCTGCCTGGGGCACTAGGTAGCGCAGGAGCCTCAGTTTCCCCAGATATAAAGAATGTAGACCAGACCTCAGTGCTCCTTAAACCATGATGCTACAAGTTCAAACAGTTTAAGAAGCCCTGGTGAGGCAAGCCCCTCTGGACTCTGGGAGCCCCCACGACAAGGCCCTGCCTACCCCCACTGTGGCCTGGAAGGCTCTTGGTACCGGCAGTGCCGGGAGAAGGGGAAGTGCTCAGCACATCTGAGTGTCCAGTAAGAGCCTGGGGTCTAGAACTGACAGGGCCATGGGCAGAGCCCAGCTGGGGGCAGAGCCCAGGGAGCCAGGGGGCTAGGCTGGGCCAGGGGGCCAGGGCAGGAGCCCAGGGGGCCAGGGTGGGCTGGGCTGGGCCAGGGGGCCAGGCCAGGAGTCCAGGGGGTCAGGCTGGGGGCCAGGCCAGGGAAGAGCCCAGGACATCAGGGTGGGCTGGGCTGGGCCAGGGGGCCAGGGCAGGAGCCCAGGGGGCCAGGGTGGGCTGGGCTGGGCCAGAGGGCCAGGGGGCTCACCCTGCCATCTGCTTCTTGAGCTTGGCGCACAGGAAGAGGTCAGTGAAGAGGAAGACATGGCGCAGCTTACGTGCCCCCTCCACCAGCTCTACCATGAAGCTGTCCTTCAGGAGCTGCCGGTGCTGAGCAAGGGAGCAGAGAGCTGGTGAGGGGAGGCTGTCAGCACAGGAGCGGAGTGGGCTGGCCATGTTCTCAGTGGGGCTGGGGGGCCACCTGTGCCCAGAGCTGGGGGGGAGTGAGTCTGACAGAGCCCACTGGCACGACGCACACCACACACGTGCATATGCACACACACTCATGCAAACACACGCGCATGCCCATATGTGCATATACTGCACACCTACACATGTACACACATGTGCAAACACATGCACATGCCCACACTACACACACACGTGCACAATGTATGCACGTGAAAATGCATATGTGCACACAAGTGCAAAGATACATGCACACCTACATGCGCACACACTGCATGCACATGCAAACACACTGCATGCCCATATGTACACACATGTGCACACATGTATGCAGTGCAATACACAGGGCAGTACAGGCATGGCACACATGCAACCGCATGCACACACCTACAGCGCACACACATGCAAACACAGGCACACCCACATGTGCACACACTTGCACACATGCAAACACACAGGCACACCCAAATGCACACACACAGGCGCACATGGGCACACCCACACGTGCACACACTTGCACACCCACATGTACACCCATCTCCCCTGGCAGCACACACAGGTACCCCTATACCCACAGAGCCACGCCCAGGCCCCACCCCCTCACACACAAGCAGGTACCACCAGGGCCGCCCTCAGGAGGCCTCTGTTTTCTGGAAGGGGAAAGGTCTCTTGCATGGTCTGAGGAGGAGGGGAGGGGACAGTTCCAGGGGCAGAAAAGGGGGCTTCCCATCAGGGTGGCCACCTAAGCTGAGCCTTGAAGGACGCAGTGATTCTAGGAGGCCGAGGAGAAGGGGGACTGTATTCCAGGTCGGAGGATCAGCCTGGGCAAAGGCACAGAGGTGGGACGTGGAGCACAGGCTAGGCTGTAGGTATGGGGATGAAGGGGAACCCTGGGCAAGGCACCTGCAGGCTGCTTTGGGGCCGCCTCCCCGTACCCCAGCCCCACCTCCCCACTTCCAGCCCCACCTCCCCACCTCCAGCCCCACTTCCCCACCTTAGGCCCCAGCCCCACCCCCAGCCCCACCTCCCTGCCTCAGGCTCGGAGGCTCCCTGGCTCATTCCTGGGGAGCCCAGCCCCTGGCCTGTCCTGGGGGCCCGCAGAGGTGCCCACCTCTGCCTGTCAGGCTGGAGCCTGCTGTCTGAGGGAGGGCAACAGCAGCAGGCCCAGCCCTCGGCCCAGCACCTGGACACTGTGTCCACCCTGGTGGACAGCCAGGCACTCTCCAATCTCAGTCAGAGGCCAGCGTGGCAGGAGCCAGAAGCTTGGTCCTGCATGAGGCCCTGCCTCAGTTTCCCTTTCTGCAAATTGAGTGCCCAAGGCCATCTCCCAGAATGCCCTGAGGCTGCACAGAGGGGCATTTCTGGGGACAGGGAGAGGGCTCATTCTGAGGGACAGCTCATGCCGCTCAGGCTCAGGGTTCAAGCCGCTTTCTCCCACAGGCGTTCTTGACCCTGCAGCCCAAAGACCCCACTGCCCAGGGCCCGGGATGGGGACACCTACGGAGGCCGCAGGCAGCCGATGCCAGCTCAGCTGCCTTACTCCCATGCTCACTGAGGTCAGTGGAGGAAGCCGCCAAAGGCCACGGACACATACCCCACCCCCACTTGCAGCAGGCTCTGGCCTTGGCCCCTGCCAGGGGGCAAGAAATGCCAGCCCTCGCCAAGTAGCATCCCTTAGGAGCCACGTCCCAGTTCGCCAGCTCCTCTTCCCATATGCCTGTTCACATTGGCTCACTTCCTCACCCACACACCCTCTCACACTCACCAGCTCTCCTGTCCTCATGCCCACTCACACTCTCTGGCTCCCACACCCACACACCCGCTCACACTCACCAGCTCCCTCACCCACACTCCCACCCCCATTTGCTCACTTCCTCAGTCGCTCACTGCCTGATCTCTGCATGTGTTCACTGGCTCGCACGCTTCCTTGCCAGCTTGCTCACTCACCTCACCCTTCTGGACAGTCATGGACTGCCTCCGGGGCGTGATCTCCTCATTGATGCTGGATAGGAAGTTCTGGGAGATCCTTAGGGCATCCTGCAGTAGGGGATAGTCGGGGTGGCTGGAAGGTGTGTGCTTCAGCAAGTCCTGTCCCAGGGAGAGAAGCGGGCAGTGAGTGCCAGAGGGGCTGGGCATAGAGGCAGCAGAGCTGTCTCCCCGGGGCCTCTGTCAGCTGGTCTGCATCCATTTGGTCACTAGTCATAGGCCACAGGCAGAGCATCCAGCAGGCATTTAATCAAGGCTTTTGGAGCCACTGGAGGGTTTCCTGGGAGGTGGCGGCGAGTGTGAAGGGACCTCCTGGTGTGGAGGTCTGTTAGAGTCAGGCTGCCCTCTCTGCCCCAGAAGTCGGCTTAGATCCTGTTGAGCCCCCACCAGTGGGGAACCACTCCAGGAGCTCAAGTTCTGCTTGGGCTCAGAGGTTACCAAGTTGAATCGAAGGTGGAAGGGGATGCTCAGGGCTGGGAGGGGCCATGGTAAGTGGTCAGCAGAGTGGCAAATGGCCCACTGGCCTTCGGGCCTGCCACATGCTGCCTCCCATGGGAGTCAAGAAGTAGGCAGGGACGGCGTAGAAGAGAGATGAGACAAAGCAGGCCGACCTTCGGGTTGGGGATGGGGAAGGTAGCGCCATCTCTCCCTAAAGATGACTGAGAGTGGCTGTCACAGACAGTGGAGGGTACCACACCCACACTGCCTAGGGATGCCCACATCCGCACCCAGGACCCAGCCTTGCAAGGCATCTAGACATACAACCTCCGCCCCCACCTGCTTTCCCCAGGAACTTACATGGAGGACGAGGGTACTGCGGGTCACTCGGTCTACAGGCTTGTAGAGCAGAGCTGAGGACAGAGGGGAGGGCGTGAGGATGATCAGGCCGGTCCCTTCCTCACATCCAGGCCACAGGGGCCCAGGAGCCCCACAGAGCGAGGGTGGGGGTGAAGGGGACCTTCCGAGAGTGGGCAGAAAGCCCCCCAGAGCCTCCGCAGAGCTTTGGGTAGTCACACGTGGTGGGGCAGGAACGAAGGCCCTCTACAGCTCGGCGGGCTCACAAGACAGGACTTCTCTGATGGTCACCGGGGGCCTCAGGCTAAGGAGCAACCTTCTCCTGCCTTGGTCTCCTTCCAACCAAGTGACTGCCCCCAAGCTGAAGGAAGCCCTGCCCCTCCCCCAGGGGCCCTCTCCCAAGGACCCTCTGCTCACTTTCCAAAGAGTTTTTGGTTGTCTGGTCTTTGGAGTCCTTCATGTTTCTGGCTCGCAGGTTCTGTGAAGGAAGAGCTGAGCCCAGTCAATGTGTGCCCCCAAGGCCAGGCACCAGGTGCTTCCTGGGTGCTGGGGAGGGGGGCACAGGGCAGGGCTCAGGGCCGTGGCAATGCCGGAGGGGTAGCGTGGGCTTGGATCTCCCAGGATGCTGGGAGCTCAGCCGGGCACAGCTGGGAAGATGCAGCTCCCACTGGGCAGCTGCTAGGAGGTGAGGCCACTTGCCCTTCCCTACTCCTCCTAGACCACATTCCATCTCCCACCTCCGGGCCTTTGCCCTCAATGTCTCTCAAGCACTTTCCCCTTGGAATCCTGGCTTCCAGACTCTGCTCAAAGCTCACTTTTCTCATACAAATAAGCCAGAAATGGCTGGGAAGGGCTAGCAAATACCCAGGGCATCTGGAGGCCAGTGCGGAGGCAGAGGGCCAAGGTCAGGGGTCACTGAGGACCTAGGTGGGATGGTTAGAGAAAGGGAGGCTGAGGGCCCAGGAGAGGCTGGGGGCCTGGGGTGGGGCTGTGGGCCCAGGAGAGGCTGGGGGCCAGGGCAGGGCTGGGGACCTGGGGTGGGGCTGGGGGGGCCAGGGCGGTGGGGCTGACCAGAGCCAGTGGCACAGGGGTTCACACCTCAGCGGGAGAGCGCTACCTCAGAGATTTCAGCAAACTGGGCATTGGCTTGGCAGCACTTGTCGGCCATCTCGATGGCGGCCTCGTAGTTGTCCACGAAGGCACGGTATACCCCGAGCTGGCTGGCCTGTGGAAGAGAGGTCGGGTGAGGCCGGGGCTCAGCTGGCAGGGGCTCCACCTCCTGGCCTGAGGGCCGGCTGTTCCCCTGCCGTATGGCACACCCAGATGACAGGCACCGAGAGCTGCCAGCCCTGTGGGCAGGCACCTGACCTGAACCAGACACAGGCTGCTGGAGTGTGGGATACCTACAACCCCTTCTGAGCACTCAGCCCCTGCAGATACGTGCAGGGAGAGTGGGGGTCTCTGCCAGGGACCAGGGACCACCAAAAGTCCAGGTAAAGCCACCGTGCTGGAGAGGGGTCTGGGGGTGCCTGTCAGAGTACTGGGGGGTCAGAGAGCAGGGTCTCTTGGTGTACCCCACAAACCAAGGAAAAGCCTCAAGCAAGGGGAGGGGAGGGAGGGGCCAGGTGGGCTCAGGGGCCCTGGCAGCTTCTGGCTTCACCCTCCCTCTGGGGACCTGAGACCTCCTCGCAAGTGGCACACACTCTAAGGATGGCCAGGCACTCTGCCTGAGCCCTGGGACTCAGGTGGTCAGTGGCTGAGAGTCTCTGAGGAGACTGCCTCAGTTTACCCCATCCTTCCCCACACCCCCTGCAAAAGAGAGGAGCCCCAAGGTCAGCCACCTCAGCACATTTCCAGCAGTGCTTGGTCAGCTTTTTGGAGAGAGCTCGGGAAGGGTGGGCTGGGCCCACCTGGGGGCTGGGCCCAGCTGCAGCATGGAGGGAGGGGAGGCCCAGCATCTGCCCCCTGGCACCTGCCCCCTGGCATCTCCAGCTGGAGGTAGTGTCCCCCCTCTGGGAGGTTGGTATGCCCCCCACACACACACTGGTCTGGGCATGACCCCAGCACTAAGGAGGGCAGGAGCTTTGGACAGCATTGAGTTCAGGGGGAAACGGAGGCCCTGGGAGCTTCAGGGAAGGCCAGTGTTGGCCCCGGGGCCAGCAACAGAGATGACCAGGCCTCAGGCCTGAGGAAAGGGGCAGCCCTTCCTGCAGACTGGAGCCTCCGCCCCTGCCCCCCATTCCTTCTCTTTGCTTCCTTGTACCCTGGAACCTGGTGGTGGCAGGAGCCCTGTTGGGTCACCAGTCCTATCCCTCCCGACGATGGGGGGCAGCATGGCGGAGGGAGGGGATGTGGGATTGGGGCTCTGGGGCAGCCAGGCAGGTGGGCTCCGGAGCTCCCGGGACTGCGCTGCCCTTGCCCACAAGGCAGGACCGGGCATGACTGCCATCACTGGAAGCCCCCCCAACTCAGGCCTCATGGCACTAGCACCCTTGTGGGCACCCTCACCAGCTTCTGGAAGAGGTCGCCAACCCGCTGCTGCTGGCTCCAGCACTCCACGCGGGGGCCCAGCCCATCATAGAATTCCTTGTGGATCTCGTACAGCTCAGGGACCTTGAAGAAGATGGTCTCAATCTGCCGTCCCGTCAGCACCGGCTGGGATGTGGTGGCTGCAGCCTTGAGAGGCTTCATGGGCTGTGGGCCAGAGGCGGCGCGGGCTGTGGTCAGTCCCTGCAGGCCCCACCCTGGCCCCCACCAGCTTCTCGCGGCCTGTCCTGGTGCCCTGGGCCCCCCAGCTCTGGCGTTAGAAGGTGAGCTCCCCAGGGCAGGACCTGGGAGCCCCAAGGATGAGCCCACTTCCTGCTGGGGGCCAGTGCTCAGATGATTCCTCATAGAGCACTCATCTCCCTCCTCCGTGCCTGTGTATGGGCATGCCAGGCGTGCCTCCCTCCTCCTCTCCACCTCTTCAAAGACCTCCCTTTGTGGAATACTCAGCTCAGGCACCACTTTCTCAGCATGGGACCCCTCCCCAAATGCTCGTCACCCCCCCCAGCGCCAGGAACCAGGAGACCTCAGGCAAGGCCCTTCCCCTCCCTGGCCCCCAGGCCCAAACCCAGCCTCCTCTCCAGATTCTGCCGAGGACTAGCTCTGTGCATTAGAACAGACTCTCCTGGAGGGCGCGGCCTGGCATGGGGCTCGAGACTGATGCTACCAGAGGGACACAACAGGCAGGCACACGCCAACCTGCCACCAGGGCCGATCCAGATCTGGGGGAGGCCTTCAAGGCCTCCCGGAGGAGGGGGTGGCTGCACTGAGCTTCTGCCAAGGCAGAGGCCAGGAGGGCCTATACCGTTGAGCTGGCTGCCCCACTTTAAAGGCCAAAGGCGGAGTTTGCACTGGGTCCTAGAGCCCCAGGGCAGCCCTGAGGAGCCCCTGGGGAGCCCTTGGGGAGATGGAGAGGAGCCCCCAGGCAGCCCCTGCAGAGGCCCTGCCTGCAGCCACCGGTTTTTCACTCCTCTCCAGGCCCAGCTCCTTCCTTCTTGCTTCCCAAGGCGAGCCCTTCTCCCGTTGACCTGTCTGGAGGCTCCCTCTTCCACACTGGCTCCCCAATGCCAATGGAAACCCCTCGGGGGAAGGACCTGCTTTCTTTTGGCTTCTATGGATTTCTGGGCCCTTCACAGGGCCTGGTACACAGTGAGCATCTCATAAAGGCTCCCTTTCTCCCTCTTCCTCCACAGACTCCTGAACAGGCCTACAGGTTCCCACTACCAAACCTTTGCTACCTCAGTTCCTAATGCCTCCCCCGTTCCTGCTTGCAGAATGTTTATGGAGCTTTTAAATCCCAGTGAGGATGCTGCCGCCTCCTCCAGGAAGCCTTTGCTCCAGCCCTAAGGTTATGGAGACCTGCTTGGAGACATCTCCTAGATGCACCGCCTTCGCATCCACCAGGGCCATCAGCTCCAGGAGGGAGTAGAGGGCCCAGGCCACAGCTGAGCTGAACACTGGCCTCTGTATACACAAGGTGCTGGATAAATGCAAGCGCTGGGGGCCCCTGCACTGCTCCCAAGGTCCCCCAGGGCGGGCACTGACCCTGCCCTTAGTGCTGGGTCTGCTGGGCTCAACCTCTGCCCTCTCCCCAGACATCCTACCAGCAGCAGGGCCTCCAAGTGGCCCAAGTAGGTTTTCTCGCTGTCCAGGATGGCAGACAGGACCCATCTTCTCATCTCCAGGCCCTTCTCTGAGTCCAGCTCACTCTATGGAAAGAGACAAGACAAGTAAAGTCTGCAGCTGGGGGCAGACGAGGTCAGCTGAGAGAATCCTGGCACGGGAACCCCCCCTTATTGGGAAAGAGAACCTGGACATTGTGAAATTGCCACACCAGCAGGCTTGCCTGCCCCTGCATCCCCATGCCAATGTCCCTGGATGGGGCATGTCAATCCCCTAGGAGCCGACTCACCATCCCTAGAGCTTTTCCTACCAAAGGGCCTCTACTCCCCCTACAGCATTTTACAGCCGCTCAAGTGATCCTCACAACTGCCCTGGGGAGTCGGTGCCACTATGATTCCCATTTCACAGATGAGAAAATGGAGACCGACAGAAGTGAAGTGACTTGCCCACGATCACCCAGCTAAGAAGTATTTAAGGCTGTGTTTGAACCCGTCTTCCCACCTCCAGGCCAAGGGCTCTGTGCACTGGGCTGTGCAGCTGCCCTGGCTTGAGCTCCCTCAGCCCCTAGAACACCTGGCACACAGAAAGCATTTAATTAGCCCCTTTCCATGTCTTCTCTGCTCCTGCCCCCCTTGTCTGAGCTCCTTGTCTGACATTCAAGGCTTCTCACAACTCCTAACCCCTCTGGCCTTATCTCCCATGACTCCCCTCCCATTCCTGACACTCTCTCTGGCCTGGAGCCACACTCCAGGATAGGCTGCTTACTACATCTGTTCCTGTGCTGCTCAGACCCGTCCTGCAAGCCTCCAAATCCTCCTCTGGCATAGCCCCTTCCCAATCCACCTCTAGCAGTTCCCTTCCCATCTACCTGTGTCGTGGCCTTTCCCTCCCTGCTCCCCAAGCTTGGACTTCCACTGTGGCAGGCAATGTAGGTCTAGACCGGGACTGCAGGCCCCATGAGGGTGTAGGCCTAGACCGGGACTGCAGGCCCCCTCTAGCAGCCACCCTGAGGCACATACAGCAGGGGCTCAGGAGCAACCCCCTATCTACAAACATCACTGGCCCCCTGTCCCCTAATGTGGAAGAACCCCAGGGTACACCCCAGGCTGCAGGATGGGGGTCCCCAGCATCTGAAGACACAGCAAAGGTCCCTGACCCCTCCACACAGGCGAGCCTGGTTACTCCCCAGCCAGACCAGTGCTGACCCAGCTGTCCAGCCCCGGCATCCCCCGATCCTATTTAGGGGCTGTCAAGTCCAGTGCCAGCCTGACCCAGAGACCCAGCCAGAAGCCCTCTGGGGCAGGGGCAACAGCAGCCCAGGCCCCATATGGAATGTCAGGGAGGGGCCAGAAAACTTCCTCACTCTTCCCCCTCCTCAGAGGCAGCTGGTGGCTCAGTGGACAGAAGGCTCAGCTTAAATTCAACCTTTCATTGCTGCCTGCCTCAGTTTCCTCAACTGTAAAGTGAAGGTCATAATAGCACCTGGCTCATCCCGGGGTTGCTGTGAGGACACCGGAGATCTGGGTGAAAGCTGCTTAGCCCCGTGCCTGCACACAGCAGTTGTCACATAAACATGGGCTTGGGGTCAGAGCTTCTCCCCATGGGACCCAGGAGCACATCCTTCAGCCCCCTCCATTTTGGTTCCTCCCCCACAGCATCGCTGCAGCTGAGGCGGGATGGAAAGGCCAGTGGGGGTGTAGGACACCAGGCTCTGCCGACGCAGAGACCTCTGGACACCCACTGGCCAGACTCACCGTGCCCGAGGTCAGGACGTCACGGCTGACCCTGCTCTGGCTGCTGAGACGTGGAGAGGAGGAGGGTGAGTCGTCAATGTAGGGCATACGGTCTTGCTGGCGCCTCTGCTCTTCTGCGTGGTCCGCGTCATAGGCATAGCCTGGTGGGGTGCCGAATGCCGTGTCTGTATGGGCAGAGGAGGCGGGCTCAGAGAAGTGGAGGGACTGCCTGTGGTCACACCATGGGGCTGTCACTGGAGCAATCAGTAAGGGGTACCTTTCACACCTCTCTTTTCACACCTCTCCCGCGCCGGCAGCTGGTCCTCTCCCTAGACCACCATGGGGGGGGGGGACCCAACACTAGCCCTGACCCTAGCCAGGGCAGCCACTGCCCAAGCTGAGGGCCTGGGGTCCCCCAGCAAAGCCAGTCAAATCTGCCACCCTCCCACTGGCAGTGCCAGTCCAGACTTGGCCTGACACCAATTATGTGAGAGAGGAACATGGCTTTGGGGGACAGACACACCCCAGGTAAACACTGAGCCACCTCTGGGGGAGCAGCCTGCCTCCACCCATCCACCCTCCCACCCTTACCTGCCACACACACTAATTAGGCACCTACAATATATGCACCCCCAGCTGGAGGTCAGAGGACTCCGAAGAGAAGTAGGACCGTGGTCCAGCCTCCTCGGGCCTAAGGGAGCTTCCCAACATCTGGCCTCTGTCACCCCAGATGCCCATCAGCCCCAAATGGAGATGACAAGCAGACAGCCACCCCTGCGCCCTAGCTTTGCACTGCTCAGAGGATCACTGACCAATGGCTGCTCTCATCCTGCCTTCCCATTTTGCGGGTAAGTAAACTGAGGCCCAGGGAGGGGAAAGAGTCTCAGCCGCTGTTTATTTGTTTAAAATGAGACTGTTCTCTGTTCTGGCTCGCTGCAGGTGCACTGGTGACCTCACCCTGCTGCCTGGCCAGGCCCCCCCCTCCTCCCTGAGGCTGGACCCTGCAGGCCAAAGGGCATTTCTCTTCTAGGCCCTGCCCCATGGGCAGCTGGGGCTTAGCCCTGAGGACGTGAGCTTGGACCAGTCTAGGGCGCAGGGATCCAAAGCCCTGCCCTCCCACAGGGGCCCTGAGAGGGCCCGGGCTCCACAGGCCTCCTGCCTTGACCCTCCCACACGCAGTGGGGACCATCCCCATCCCAGGACAGGCTGGGAGCCAGCCCCCCACAGGGTCCCTCTCCCCAAAAGGCAGCAGCAGGGTGGACTCCCTGGTCCCTGAGGCCCCTCCCAGTTCTGAATCGATGGTCCTAAGGCTGGCCCCTGATGCCGTAAGGGACTGACGGGGGACAAAGGAAGAGACTCAGGACTAGAGGTAGAATCCCTGGGGAGGGGCAGTCAGGAGGTAGGCCCTGAGATAAGCCCTAGGGAGGAGGGCAGATGGCAGTGCCAGCTTCCTCAAGCTGACCCTGGGCCCGAGGCCAAAGCCAGCAGCTTCCCCCAGGGATGCACCAGCCTTGCAGCTGCCCAAGATGCTGCCTCAGGCTCTGGCTGACTCTCCAGCACAAAGGCCTGGCCCAGGCAGCCACGCCCATGATGCGAGGAAACTGCCCCCAGGGAGAGCCTCCCCCCAGATGTCAGAAATAATCCAGCCCACCCCCATGGCTTGCCCCCACGGTGGGGCGAGGGCAGCAGCCCCAGTGTTGCAGGGGTCCTGCCTGCCAATCTGATCTCCCTTCCATCCAAGAAGGCCTTTCGGACAGAGCCCTGGGATCAGCCGAGGCCCCTTCCCCCACACAGCCCCAGGCCTGGGCACCCAGAGTCCCCTGGGGAGTGAGTCACACAAGACACTGTCTCCAGCAGTCACTCCCACAGTGCACTTATGAAGCCCCTCCTGTATGCCCGGGCTAAGCCCTGGGATGTGCAAAGACAAAGCCGATGGTCCCAGCCTCCAAAATCTCTACCATTCTCTGAACCACCACATACTATGTCCACAGGAGAGACAGGAAGCCAGGGTGCCAGCACCTTGGGGAGGCCTTCTCGGGCTGGCACTGGGGAGGACGGGCATTCCAGGCCCTGGGGATACAGCCAGAGCAAAGACCCAGAGATGGGAGATGAATGCTAGAGGGGCCCAGGCCGGCTCCCTTCTCTGGCCATCTCTGAGAGGCCACTTGGTTGAATCTGCCCAGTGCCAAGGAGCTCCTTCCTCCCCAGGCAGGCAGAGCTCAGGGTGGAGGGGCCAACCAGGACCCCCAGACACCAGATCACCATAATGTGCGATGATGGGAGTGGGGTGGGAGGCAGAGCCCGAGCTGGACTCTGGAGGGAAGGAATGACCAGAACAGGCAGAGGGGGCAGGAAGGAGTCTGAGAAGGTGAGATGAAGACAGAGCCAGGAGAGCCCTGAATATCAGGAAAGGAGACCAGCCTGGACTTGGCCAACAGGAGGGAGGGTACCACTGATGAAGGAAGCGGCTGGCCATGAATGGCTGACAGGAGTCACACAGTGGACTACCATTGACTAAGCCCCTACTATGTGTCAGGGACTAGGTTAAATCTTAGGGATGTAAAGAAAGGAAAAAGACAGCTTGGCCCCTGTCCTCAAGGAGCCCCCAGCCTCCCCTGCACACATCCCCGCATGTAGCCCTCAGGGCAGCAGAACCCCTCTGATCCTAGGCCCCAGGACAATCCTTGAGCCACTAAGTATCATGCCCGCCCTCTCCCCCAGGTTTCTCCAGGCTAAACCCTCTCTGACGCCCCCAAGCTCCTGAGACATGGCTCAGCTTTCCAGCTTTCTTCCCCCTTGTCTTTATCCTGAGCGTCCAGAGGTGACCACAACCCAGCAGGTGTGGTCTGGCCAGGGCAGAGGAGGCCAAGACTGGCCTCTCCTGGCATGTGAACCACCCCATGCCATGCTCAGAAATCTGGGAGATGGGCAGTCATTCTGGTCAAGGTGTAGTCCCCAGCCCCGGCCTTGGACAACAGACAGACAGCTGTGATGGGAAAAGCCTTGGGCGTCGTGGGTCAGCGAGACCTGTGTGAAAGCCTGCTTCTGACCCTTTCGGAGGGGGCAGTGTGGCCCTCCACAAGCCTCCATGGCCCCCTCCACGGTCCCCTCCACAGCCCCCTCTCTGGCCCCCTCCACAGTCCCCTCCATGGCCTCCTCCACTGTTCCCTCCACAATCCCCTCCCACGATTCCCTCCACAGCCCCCTCCCTGGCCCCCTCCGCTGTCCCATCCACAGTGCTCTCCGCTGCCCTTGGAGGGACCAACCAGCCATTGGCACCCCTGGGGAGCCAACTCCATTCCCTGCCTTGTCCTCATACAGACGCTTCCCCCACTGACCACAGGGGGCCCCCAAGCCTCCCGTACCAAGAGCATCCTGTTCCAAAAACAGCACACAGGTGCCCCAAATGCAGAGGAAAGAGAGGAGCCCTCTGGCTTCCTCCCCCAAGAGGATTTCCCTGGGAACAAGCCGTCAGTGATCTCCCCCAACACAAGGGGCGCAGGATTCAGCCCCTGCACCCCATGAGGAAATGGGGAGCTATCGGAGACGAAGGCAAGGCAGAGGCCTGGGTGCATTCCGGTGGGGCGCCCTCCGGCTCCCGCAGGATGGCAGGAAGGCTCAGTGGTCTACAGAGCTCACCTCCATGCCAGCACAGCAGCAGGCCAGCCCAGCAGGAGTCCCAGAAATCAGTAATATCAGGCAATGGGAATTTATTAGGTGCCATGGGGTGCCAAGCTGTGTGCTGGCACACAAGGAGAGGCCAAAGACAGTCCCTGTTCTCGAGGGGCTTCTGATCCAATGAAGCCGGAGCAGAGACAGCTGCCTAAAGAGAAAGCAAATGGGAAGGGGGCCAGAGACTTAGCGTGGGCATGGAGAGAATGTCCCATACAGGACATGCCTAGCCATTCACAGGTGGAACTCATCTGCTGAGAGGATCCGTTTAGACTATCCTGGGGGTGGCCCCCCCTTCCTGCTTATGATCCCCATTCATAGCTGAGGAAACTGAGGCTAAAGGTGAGGAGGTCCAGGGTCTCCCAGACAGACATGGCACACAGGGCAGGGAGGGCTTGGGGGGTGGAGGCATCACCGTCCCCAGGGTCCCCCCCAGTTGTGAGAGCACTGCAGGTAGAGACAACCACGCATTCCCTTTATAGAGATGGAGCCAGGCCTTCCCCAGGTCTGAAGCAGAAGGAAAACGTGACAGCTTTTGTCAGGGGGCTGGCAAAGGAGGGGAGGGGGAGGGGAGGGAGGGACAACC
>CM053580.1:592399604-592493642 GCA_028627135.1 Pseudochirops cupreus | reverse complement strand
GAGAAGAATGCCTTAAAAAGCCAAATTTGCCAGATGGAAAAGGAAGTTTAAAAACTCACTAAAGAGAATAATTCCTTCAAAATTAGATTGGAGCAAATGGAAGGTAATGACTTTATGAGAAATCAAGATACTATAAAACAGATCCGAACAAATGAAAAAATAGAAGACAATATGAAATATCTCATTGGAAAACCACTGACCTGGAAAATAGATCCAGGGGAGAGAATTTAAAAATTACTGGACTACCCGAAAGCCATGATCAAAAAAAGAGCCTAGAAGTTATCCTTCAATTTCCCTGATATTCAAGAACCAGAGGGCAAAACAGAAATTGAAAGAATTTAATACAGAGTCTCCAATTAAAGTCCTCTCTCATCTTGACTTGAGGCTGACTCCCAAGTCCCGTGGTTCTTCCTCTGTGGGCTGCCTGCTCATGATTCTCACAGGGATTCACACAAGGCAGCTCTCTATTCCTGCTCCATATCTCAGCTCACGGGGATTGCTCCACTACAAGCTCCTGCCTAACCACAGGCTCCAGGGGTTCCTGCCCACTGCTTCTGTTTCTAGGCCAACAAAGTTTAACAGGGCTACAACAATATTTGTTCGCATTACCAGCACCACCATCTTATTTCACTCATAAAGACCAATAGACAGGGCTTTTGTCTGAGAAATTAACACAGATCAACAGAGTGCCAACATCACACACATTCCTTCTATCAGGCCTCCCCACATGCAAGTTCCCCTAATCGCTAACACGTACCTCTCTCTCTCAGGTCTGCTCCTCTCTCTACTCTGTCCTCTCCCTCCAAGCAATACAATACATACTGTTTCCAATCAAAGCCTTTTTGATTCAATCAAAGACTCTCAATTCAAGCAAAGGCAAGACTCAATCAGAGACACTTGAATGGCTAAAACTCAATCCAGAAAAAAACAACAAAAAAATCCTACTTTGCTTGGCATTACACCACACTACCCCACATCAGGGACCTCCATGGTCAGTTGTCCATTTGCTCTCACCCTCATCCTTACCTGGACCCCGTCAGGATTCTGCCTCCTCCTCCTCAGCCTTTCTCCTTGGTCCTCACCCTGGCTCACTTCATTGGCCTGACCTTTATAGATGACCAGTTGGACTGAGTAGTACCTCCACCCCTGCCCCCATGGCCCTCGTGGTCTTCTAGCCAATCAGCCAAATTCACAGGGCCCAGATGGGGAAGGTGTAGTCTGACTGCCATCTTTCTGAAAAAGATCTGGAGCCCTGAGTGGACTTCAAGCTCAGTTAAAGTCAGCAGTGGGATGAGACAGGCAGGAAAATCTCACAGGCTCTTAGGCTCCGTTAAGTGTATCAGAACATCCATTATGAGGTATAGGAAAGTCCCACTGGCCTCTGTCTTTGTCACACCTCTTCTGGCATTCTGCATCCATTTCTAGGAGACAATTTTCATTCATTCATCCATTCACTCATTCATTTGAGAGCGTCCGTGAGGTAGAGCCAAGATGGTGGATTAAAGGCAGGGATTCACCTGAGCTCTCCCCCAAATTCCTCCAAATCCCTTTTAAAAATGACTCTAAACAAATTCTAGAGCAGCAGAACCCACAAAAAGATGGAGTGAAACAACTTTCCCGCCCAAGACAACTTAGAAGGTCAGCAGGAAAGGTCTCTTATACCTGGGACAGAAGAGCACAGTCCAGCACAGGCCTGGCCACCACAAACCAGGAGCAGGCCTTGGGAGTGACTGAATCAGCAGCAACAGCAGCTGCTTCCAGAGCTCTCAGCCTTGATGGTGAGGGGGCTGCACAGCGGGTCAGAAGGGGATCACAGGGGACTCTTTGCTAGCACTGAGGCCAAGACTCTGGGGCTTTGTCCACACATAGATCCAGGTAGCTGTCTTGTGGGGGCAGTCCCAGGCAGAGGAGGAGCATGGGCATAGCAGAGCTTGTCGCCACAATGAAGCAGAAAGCCTCCTCACAGTTCCCGGGCAGAAAAGAGTGCTTGTGGTCACTCACAGACCAGAGCACAGGCCAGGAGATGAGTAAACATACTGCTCCTTAGATCATACCACCCTGAAGGAACTGAAAACTTACAAGCCCCTAGAATATCTCTGAAAACAGCTGCACAAAACCCCTAAAGCCTGGAACAATGCACCCTCCACCCTGGAAGCAGAGCCCTACCATAACAAAGAGTTAAACAGTCAAGTCAGAGGCTGGGAAAATGAGCAAACAACAAAAAACCTCTGATTATAGAAAGTCACAGTGGTGACAAGGAAGATCAAAACACACTTAGCAGAAGACAACAAAGTCAAAACTCCTAAAATCCAAAACATCCAAGGAAAATGGGAAGTGGTCACAAGTCATGGAGGAGTTCAAAAAGGATTCTGAAAACCAAGTAAGGGAAGTAGAGGAAAAACTGGGAAGAAAAACAAGAATGATGTAAGAAAATCGTGAGAAAAGAGTCAAAGCTTGGTGAAGGAGACCCTAAAAAACACTGAAGAAAATAACACCTTAAAAAACAGACTAGGCCAAATGGTAAAAGAGGCCCAAAAAGCCAATGAGGAGAAGAAGGCCTTAAAAGCAGAACTGGCCAAATGGAAAAGGAGGTCCCAAAGCTCACTGAAGAAAACCATTCCTTCAAAATTAGAATGGAGCAAATGGAAGCCAATGATTCAATGAGAAATCAAGAGACTATAAAACAAAACAAAAGGAACGAAAAAATAGCAGACGGTGTGGAAAGTCTCACTGGAAAACAGATGCAGGAGAGAGAACTTAAAAATCATTGGACTGTCTGAACGCCATGATCAAAAACAGAGCCTAGAGACGCCATCTTTCAAGAAATCGTCAGGGAAACTGCCCTGATATTCTAGAACCAGAGGGAAAAACAGAAATTGAGAGAATCCACCCATCACCTCCTGAAAGAGCTCCCTAAAGGAAAACTCCCAGAAATGTTATAACCAAATTCTGGCGTCCCTGGGTCAAGGAGGAAATATTGCAGGCAGCTGGAAAGAAGCAATTCAAGCATCACGGAGCCAGAATCCAGATAACACAAGATTTAGCAGCGTCTACATTAAGGGATCAGAGGGCTTGGAACACGATCTTCCCAAGGTCAAAGGAGCCAGGGTTACCAAGAATCACCTACCCAGCAAAACAGTGTAATCAATGAGGGGAAAAAATGGACATTCACTGAAATAGAAGACTTTCAAGTATTCTTGATGAAACGACCAGAACGGAACAGAAAATCTGAATTTCAGATTCAAGACTCAAGAGAAGCATAAAAAGGTGCACAGGAAGGGAAATCCTAGGGACTTAATAAGTTTAAACTGTTTACATTCCTATGTGAGAAGATGATATTTGTAATTCATAAGACCTTTCTCATCATTAGAGCAGTTAGGATGACATATACAGAGGGCACAGGTGAGTGTTAAATATGAAGGATGATATCTAAAAAATAAAATTAAGGGGTCAAAGAGGAATGTACTAAGAGGAAGGGAAAGGGAGAGGTAAAATGGGGGTAAGTTATCTAACATAAAAGAGGCAAGAAAAAGCTTTTACAATGGAGAGGAATAAGGGGATGTGAGTGAACCCTTACTCTCATCAGAATTGGCTCAAAGAAGGAATAAAAGACACACTCAACTGGGTATAGAAATCGATCTTACCCTACAGAAAAATAAGAGGTGAAGGGGATAAGAGAAGGGGGTGGGATGACAGAATGGAGGGCAGATTGGGGGAGAGGATAATCAGAAGCAAAACACTTTTGAGAAGGGGCAGGTTGAAAAAGAAAGAAGAGAATAAAGGGGGGAATAGGATGGAGGGAATACAGTGAGCAATAGCAACTGTGAAAAAACATTTGAAACAAGTTTTTCTGACAAAGGCCTCATTTCTCAAACATATAAAGAACAAAATCAAATTTATAAAAATAAGAGCCATTCCCCAATTGATAAATTACCAAAAGACAGAAACAATTTTCAGATAAAATAATCAAAGCTATCTATAGTCACATGAAAAAATATTCAAACTCACTATTGGTTGGAGAAATGCAAATTATAACAATTCTGAAGTGCTAACTCATACCTATTAGATTGGCTAATAGGACAGAAAAGGTAAATGACAAATGTGGGAGGGGGTGTGGGGAAAATCAGACATTAATGCACTGTTGGTGGAGTTGTGAACTGATTCAAGCATTCTGTAGAGCAATTCAGAACTCTGACCAAAGGGCTATAAAACCAGTCATACCCTTTGACCTAGCAATATCACTACTAGGTCTGTATCCCAAAAGAGATAAAAAACAAAAAGGAAAAGGACCTATATTATACAAAAATATTTATAGCAGCTCTTTTCTGGGGGAAAGAATTAGAAATTGCGAGGATGCCCATCAATTAGGGAATGGCTGAACAAGTCATGGTATGTAATTCTGATGGAATACTATTGTACTGTAAGAAATGAGCAGGACACTCTCTGAAAAGCCTGGAGAGACTTCCATGAACTGATGCAAAGTGAAATGTCCCGGGTACAAAGTCACAGCAGTGTCATACAACGATCGGCTGTGAATGACTTTGTTATCCTCAGCAATAAAATGACCCAAGATAACTGAAGGACGGATGATAAAAAACGCTCTCCATCCCCAGAGGAAGAACTGATGGAGCCTGATTACAGATTGGAACATGCTTTTTTTACCTTATTTTTCTTGAGCTTTTTTTTTTTTGGTCTGTGTTTTCTTTCACAATACAACTATTACAGAAATGTTTTTGCGTGATTACACATGTATAACCTGTACTGAATTACTTGCCTTCTCGAAGGACGAGGGTGGGGGGGGGGGGTGAGGGAAGAAGGGAGAGAATTTAGAACTCAAAAGTTTTAAAAACGAATGTTAAAAATTGTTTTTACCTGTATCTGTGAAAAAATAAAATACTAAATTTTTTAAAAAGTTTTTTAAAATCCATAATATATAGTCAGAGAGAGAGAGAGAGAGAGAGAGAGAGAGAGAGAGAGAGAGGGTAGGAGAGAGAGAGAGGGAGAGAGAGAGAGAGAAAGAGAGAGAGAGAGCAAGAGAGAGAAGAGGGAGGAAGGGGAGAGAGAAAGAAAGAGGACAGAGACAGAGAGGAGAGACAGAGAGAGACAGAGAGACAGAGACAGAGACAAAAGGGGGAGGGAGGGGAGAGAGAGTGAGAAAGAGAGAAACAGAGACAGAGACAGAGAGGAGGGAGGAGAGAGAGACAGAGACGAAGACAGAGTCCAGAGGAAGACCAAGAGAGTGGCAAAGGACCCGGAGTGCGGGTCTTTGCTGTGGTTGTTGTTGTGTTTGTCTTTGGGTCTCAGAGAGAACCATGGCACTGAGGAGATGATGACATGACTTGCAGTTGACTTGGATTTGAGTGAAGGAGGGTTGTGAGCATATGTGGGAAGAATGAGCTACGCTTATCCTGGGGAAGAGAATACTGGCGATGGCTGTAACAGCTAGGTGGCGCCACAGTGCGCAGTCTGTAGTAGGAGGACCCGAGTTCAAACGTAGCCTCAGACACTTCCTAGCTGTTTGACATCTCTGCTGGCCTCAGTTTCCACATCTGTAAAACAAGAATAATCACAGCACCTCCCTCCCAGGGTTTTCGTGAGGCTCTAAGGAGATCACATTTTAGCAGTGACTGGCATAGCGTAAGTGCCAGTAGGCATAGTGCAGGCATAGTGTAAATGCCAGCTATTATCAGTATCACTAGTAGCCGTCTTCAAGTGTCTAAAGAGCTGGGGCAGTGGGGCAGTACGGCAGCTGGGCCCCAGAGACAGAGGCAGGAGTGAGGAGGGGGCAGGGACAGGCAGTGCCCCTAGGGAAGGGGTGGGCTTGGATGGGGGCTGGCTAGCCACTGGGCAGGAGTGCTGGGGAGGTGATTCCTCTCATGGAGGGCCTGGATTCCACGGTCAGTCTCAGATTCTGCCACTAGAACCGTTCTCCTTTCCCAAGGCCAGGGATGAGACTCTGATCTTTCACTTCAGCAGAAAGAATTCTGCAGCTTCCCCTATGCCAGAGATAAGGCAGCCATCCATCTGGGCAGCTTCTAGAGAGAAGGTTTGCCAGAGTGCATGTGGCAGAGAGTGCACCCTGCTCTGAATCCTGCTGGCCAAAACTGTAATAATGAGACAGTAAACTTATGGAAAACTTTCATCTCCAGAACTCAAGCGATCACAATTCACACTGCTACGGTTGATGCACTGGGAACCACACAACAGCACAGAAACGCCAAGTACAGGGGAGGTGCCCCAGTCATCAGGAAGCGGAAAATGCCCTGAGATCATGGTATCCATTTCAAAGAGATGCTGTGACAAACCCGCCTAGTGGGGACGGATGCTCTCTTCTGAGCTAGAAAACACTTTCTAGATTTATATACTACATCAGTGGGAGGGGAGGGGTTGGAAGAGCCATTAATAGAGTGCCCACTGTACGCCAGGCAGTGTGAAGCACTTTATGATTCTTAGCTCATTTGAGCCTCCCAACAGCCCTGGGAGGCCGGCGCTATTAGGATCCCCATTCTACAGTTGAGGAAACTGAGGCAGGTGAGGGTATATGACTTGCCCAGGGTCACTCAGCTAGGAAATGCCTAAGGTAGGACTTCAGGCCCAGTACTCTATGCAATCTGGTGTCACCAGTAGCCTCCAGACAAGACAATCATTCAGCTCCCCCAAGGTAACAAGGCTGTATCTATTCCTATGCTGTATAGATGCCAACTCTTATGGCCTGTTAATGTCCTTAGGGGCCCTGACTGTTCCTGAGACTACATTGGGTCAAGGATCCTCCATCTAGCTTATTTACCCAGCTCAAAAGGGCTCCAGAACTACATTCTGGTCTCTCTAAGAGACACAAATCCAGGCAGGGCAGTGCTCAGATACTCTCCTGGAACACAGGTGGGGGGAGGCCCTCAGGTCATCAGGCATGGCATTGGGGCCAGGCTCAAGCCAGCAAAGACCCATGGGTTGAATCTTGGAGCTTAGAGTTTGTCCAGGCAGCTGGTCTGACTGTCCCAATGGTTCCAATCACAGGGATGTCCCACATCCTCAGTAGTAGTCCACCGATGGGGGCTCCAGGTCTTTGCCCTCCTGAAGCTGCCCAGGCCATATCACCCAGAGCTGTCTCTGGGGCAGGGCTCCCATGAACAATGCTGCTCCCAGGTCTCCTTCAGCCACAGGCAAAGCAATGTCTCTCCTCAAAATGTGGGACAGTTCTTCAAATACCCCTGTGCCAAGTTAAACATCCCCAATAATAATGTTTCTTCTTATAACTAGACTCCTGATTTCAAACCAAACTCATTATCTTTTTCCCTAAATCTCATGTGCACACACACATTCTCCCAAACCCTTGGCTCCCAACCTAGGAGTCATCACCAGCTCTTCATTCTCTCTCACTCTCAGATCCAATATGGTGCCAAGGCCTGTCCATTTCACCTCTGCACCATCTCTGGTCCATTTCACCTCTGCACCATCTCTGGTCCATTTCACCTCTGCACCATCTCTGGTCCATTTCACCTCTGCACCATCACCTAGTCCATTTCACCTCTGCAGCATCTCTGGTCCATTTCACCTCTGCAGCATCTCTGGTCCATTTCACCTCTGCAGCATCTCTGGTCCATTTCACCTCTGCACCATCACCTGGTCCATTTCACCTCTGCAGCATCTCTGGTCTATTTCACCTCTGCAGCATCTCTGGTCCATTTCACCTCTGCAGCATCTCTGGTCCATTTCACCTCTGCAGCATCTCTGGTCTATTTCACCTCTATAGCATCTCTGGTCCATTTCACCTCTGCACCACCACCTCTGCACCATCTCTGGTCCATTTTACCTCTGCACCATCACCTGGTCCATTTCACCTCTGTAGCATCTCTGGTCCATTTCACCTCTGCAGCATCTCTGGTCCATTTCACCTCTGCACCATCTCTGGTCCATTTCACCTCTGCACCATCTCTGGTCCATTTCACCTTTGCCTCTGTAGCATCTCTCCAATAGCCTCCTTCTCTCACCCTAGTGCAGACCCCAATCACCTCACAATGGCAATAGTTGCTGGGGGTGGGATCTATCTGCCTCAAGTCTCTACACCCTCCAGTCCATCCTTGATTTTCCTGAAGTCTAGGTCTGATCATGTCACCTCTTATTCTGTAAACTGCAGAAGCTCCCTATGGGCTCCAGGAACAAATACAAACTGCTGTTTGGCATTCAAAGCCCTTCCTAATCCAGGCCCTTCCTCCCTTTCTGGTCTTCTCACCCTTAGCCTCCACTTGTACCTCAAGTACTCTACAATCCAACGACACTGACTTCCTGGCTGTCCCCTATGCCTGGAATACCCTCCCTACTCACCTCTAGGCTGTCATTTCCCTGAGTTGAAGAATCAGGCCAAATTTCTACCCATCTCTCCCCTCATCATCAGGCCCACACACATACACACACAAGTGCCTTTCCTCTGTTGATTCTCCCCAATCAATCCTGCCTGCATCTTGTCTGTATATAGTTGTTGGCGGGGGAGGGGGAGAGGGGGAGGTCTCTTCCATTAGACTGTGAACTCCCTGAGGGCAGGGACCCTGTATTTGCCTTGTTCCTGACACACAGTAAGTGCCCTATAAATCTTTGCAGACTGACTAACAGTAAAGAGATCCTGGTAACTCATCTCTTCTGGTGCAGGCTGGCATGGCCCAGTCTTTGAGAGCTTCCTGGGGGCATTGAGGAGTTAAGTTCCTTGCCCAGTCCCGTAACAGTAACAGTGAACCTTTGAGGTTTGCAAAGTGCTTTGACTAGATTATCTCACTTGATTCTCACAATAACTCCCTAAGGTAGGTCCTGTCACCTCCCCATTGTAGAGACCAGAAGACTGAGGCTCAGAGAGGTCAGATACTTGCTTAGCTAGGATGTATCAGGGACAGGGCTGTACCTTATGTTGTTTTATTCCCAAGTGATCCCAAATACTCCAGGGGAGGCTGCAGCTAGGGTCAGAAGACAGTCTGCCCCCCATCAGCCTCCTCCCGAACCTCTCACAAGGAGGCTCAACGGCTCACTGACTGTTTGGCTGGGATGCCTCCCTCCCAGCTCCTCAGGGTACATCCCCTGGCTCTAGGGGCATCTGCTATCCACTTTCATTCTCCAAACCCTTTATACACATGATCTCATCTGATCTATACAACTCCCTCTGTAGTGGGTGAGGCAGGTTTTATTATTCCTACCTTCAACTGAGGAAATTGTAGCCAACAGAGATTAAGTGACTTGGCCAGGGACACACAGCTAAGACGTATCTGAGGCTGGATTTGAACCCAGGCCTTCCTGACTTCAGGCCCAGTGGTCTATCCACTGCACCACCTGCTTGCCCCTAGTTTCTTGTACTCAGACCAGGGACAGATGGCCCGGGAGCCAAGAAGGCAAATGTCCCAGTTTCCTAAGAGGGAAAGAGAACAGTTTGTTTGATAGAGGCTTCAGTTTCTGGGAGAATTCTAGAATACCTTATTAAAGGGGAATTAGTGGACAAGTAACCAGAAGAAATGATGATGAGAATGGTAATCTTTAGGTGGCCGGGGTTAATTCATTTACAGAGTGATCCCAATGACGGCACCACAGAGCGTCTGCAGGAGATGCCAGGGCAGGCAGGCAGAGGCCACCCCTGCTGGCCAGGATCACCCAACCTGGACTTCTGATGAAATACCTCAAGCCCGTCTTGTGGAGACAGGCACCACACAGATGAGAGTACCACAGAGCGTGGTGAACGTGATGGAAGGGCCCCTCTAGTGGAGGGCAGGGGGGCTCTGTGCTTGGTCCTGTTTAAACACCCGAGCCTTCCTCAGCTTCCTCATCTGTCAAATGCGAATAAAAAAACCCATTACCTCCTTGGTGTGTTGTGAGATCATATTTATAAAGAACTCTATGAACACTTGCTACTAAATACCAAATCTTATGTTTAGGTACCAAAAAAAAGCCCAACCCACCAAATCCATAAGTATAAGATGGGAGAAGCATAGTCAGGCAGCAATTTGTCTGAAAAACAATCTAGGGGGTTGAGTGGACCACAAGTTCAAGTAGGTATCAGTGGGATGAGGTGCCCAGAAGGCCTAACATGGTCACGGGCTGCACTGAGGAGGCCGGCCCTTCTAGGACAGATGATCCCACTGTCCTGTGCCCTCCCAAATCTCAACTGCAGGCCTTGGGACAGTTTGGAATGCCAAAGCCTGAGAAAGATGTTGATGAGACACACAGTATCCAGAGGATACTGAGGCTCAGAGAGGTCAGATACTTGCTTAGCTAGGATGTATCAGGGACAGGGCTGTACCTTATGTTGTTTTATTCCCAAGTGATCCCAAATACTCCAGGGGAGGCTGCAGCTAGGGTCAGAAGACAGTGACCAGGCTGGTGAAGGGCCTTGCAGAAGTTGGGCACCTACTTTTCCTGTCAGTGGTAGACAGAGGAGGTGCTACCTCCCACTCAGCTCTGGGTATCTGGGATTCAGAATGAGAGAGCCAGGACCCCTGGGAACACAGCAAGATGAGGACCTGAGCTCAGCTCTGCTTGGCACAGGGCCCAGCCAACGTCACCTGGCCTGGGGAAGCCGGGAGCTAACTCTGCAGGCAGGTCTGGGCCTGGCCTGGGGCAGGCATCTCCACCTGGAAGGCCAGCTTCATGTTAGGCCCACCCTGAGGGTCCTGAGGTACAAGGTAGGCCCTGGGTCAGACATAATTCCCCCAGCCTGGCTCAGCTCTCCAGAATGCTCCCCACTCCCAACGCCTGCCATCTCTCTGTGACCTCAGTTGATGCTCCTGCCCCAGTCTCTGGCTCTTCCCCTCCCCAACTCCCAGCCCTCCTTGCTCCAGTCCCCAGCTCTTCCTGCCCCCCCCCCCACGCCCCAGCTCCCTGCCAGCCCCTACCAATCACCAAACATCCAAGGTGGGGTGGGTGGAGGAAGGCACCTACACCCTTCTGGGGAGACCTTTGGAAGACCAAGGTTAGGAAACCTTCCTGACAGCTACTGGCCCCTGTACCTCCCCATCCATGCCTAGCACTGTGCAGAAGAGGCTGATCCCACCCCCAGGACAGCACTGCCTGTGCCCCCTGAGCCTTCTCTTTTCAGGCCCCCCAAGTCCAGACCCTTGACTGAATCCTCCTGTGGCTCTCCCATGTGGACCCTGGCCCATCTCTGGCCCCTCTGTGGAGCCCCAGGGAGCCCATCTCATGTCTCCAGACCTCTCCAGCACCAAGGCCTTGCCAGGGCCGCCCTCTCAAGCTGTTTCTGCATTTGCAAAATGGGTCTATGCCCAAGCCACCTGCCTCTTTCCCAAAGGCTCCAACACGGGCTCTGGTGAGAAGGGCAGGGGAAAGAGGCTGGGCCATGTGGCTGAGCTAAGGGCAGAACCAGTGCCCTGGAAGGCCCTCTCCACCTCCAATCTCACAGACCTGGTGGGAGGATGACTATGCCCCAGGGGGGGACTCCTTGACTGTTCCCAGGTGACAAGGCGGCTCTGCCAGCCTCCCTGGCCCCAGGCAGGCCCCTCCTGACAACGCCAGGCTCCAGGAAATGCTTTCATCTCTGTTTTCCCACCAGTGAGATGGGATAATAATCCCCCAGTGCCAGGCCTGCAAGGGGAATGGGCAGGTCCCCACCCCACAGAGGTGATAAAACAGTCCCCTGGCTGCCTGGGCCCAGAGACCCCTGGGGCACAACCAGGCCCATGGCCTGCTGGGCCTTCTTTCAGCCAGAGGCCAGAGGGGGCCTGGTGAGAAACCAGGCAGAGCCGTGGGGACTAGGTAGGCAGGTCCTGGGCTTTGTGCCAGGCTGGGCTGTATCCTTGGGGGCTGGGCTCCTGGTGTGTGTCTGTGTGTGTGTGTGTTGTATGTGTGTGTGTGTGTGTGTGTGTCTGTGTGTGTGTATGCTTGTGTGTATGTATGGTATGTGTCTGTGTATGTGTATGTGTGTTGTGTGTGTGTGTCTGTGTTTGTGTGCTGTGTGTCTGTGTGTGTAGTGTGGGTATGTGATGGGTGTCTGTGTGTGTGGTGTGGATATGTGTGTGGTTTGGGTGTATATGTCTGTGTGTGTAATGTGTGTGCTCCCGTGTGTGTGCTGTGTGTCTGTGTGTGTGTGCGCTTCCTGCCAAGGCCCAGGTCTCACCCTGTATCCCCAGCAACAGAAACGGGGTAAATAAGAGCAGGAGCCATGAGGAAGATCCGTGGGCCCCAGATGATCCACATGCTGTCTGCCATCTTGTCCTGCCCACATGATGCTGCGTAGCGGAGACAGATGCCCAGCAATGCTGCCAAGGCTGGGGTGTGAACGAGGGAAGGCTGTGATATCAGGAGGAAGACAGGATCCGAGATGGGTCGTCATGGTTTGAATTGCCTGTACTGGCCTCAAGGCTACAGAACAAACAGCCAAATTCGCCACATGCTTCCTGGGAAACATACCCAGTGACCAGAGTGGAAAGAGCAGCACTGAATGTCAGGGAACCCCTGGTACCCTGCTGCCAGCTCAGCTGATTACAGGCTCTGCCCGTCCTGGTGCCTTCCTTGATTGCTACCTTGGAGGCCACACCTTTGACCCCTCTGCCCTTCAGTGAGAGGGCAGCCAGACCCACCAAACTCTGCCAAGAGCCCCCACTGCCTGATTCTCAGCAGTGCCCACCTGTCACCTACCCACTGAGCTCCTGGGTTCAAACCCTCAGCACAGCTCAATCCCTTCCTCAGGGTGTGCACTCAAAGCCCTTCCCTAACAGAATATCAATGGCCTGGTAAGGCTCTGCTCCGGGAAGGATGTGATCCCAAAGATGGCGAGGCCATCCCCACCTCCTGCCCAAAAGCTGCCTCTCTTTCCATACAACCCCAGGCGGAATAAGATTTCCTGGCTGTTGTAGGGCCATGTTAATGCTTACTGAGCTTGTGGTCCACTAGGATTCCCTGATTTTTTTCCAACACCTTTCTGTCTAGTCAAGCCTCCCCTTCCCTCTCCCAGACTCCAAATATTTCTACTTGAAGGTGACTTTCTAGAACCAAGGGTCAGATTTGACATTTATCTTCATAAACTGCCCCCCTCTTAGACTTGGCCCAAGGTCTTAGCCCGCCCAGATCTTGTTGGGGCTCTCCCTTCTTGGCCTGATACCTTCTTAAAATTCAAAATTTCCTCCTAGCGACCTCCAGCCTCCAACCTGGCTGTCCTGCCAGGCCCCCAGGGCCCTCCATGATCTGCCCTGAGCTTCTGTTCTCTGCCCATGCATTTTCCCCCTTCCTTCACTCCCCCAGAACCTTCCAGGAAATCCAGGCTTGGAAAAGGAAGCCAGCCTCTGGGCCTAAGAGGGAGGGTCATGGGAGGGAAGCAGGAAGGGTCTCACTGGGGCCTACAAACTTCCAAACAGCCAAGTGCCCTCGCAGGCTTGCAGGGGACCCTCAGGGCTGACCTTCCTCAACTTCCACATCCCCCATGGGGATCTCCCTGCCTGTCCCTCTGGAGACACCACAGAGACTCCAGTGGAAAATCCAAGCCCAGGGCCGCTGCCCTTGCCCCTTCCTGCTAGCTAAGGGCCCCCAGCATGCCCCCTGGGCACAAGATCAGGCAGGAGCCCTGCTCTTCCTGGGTTAGCTCAGAAACCACCTTCCATTATTCCTGGCCCCAAAAGGAAAAGGGAACTGACCCACACAGACGATGGAGGAGAAACAGGAAAGCAGTGTTATGGTTTGCGTCAGAAATTCCACCTGCCGGGAGAAATAGGCATTCAAAGGCAGCCAGGTCCAGGAGGGGGGCGGCACCCCTGGAGACCAGCCACCAGGCCTCAGGGTCAGGGAGTGGCTGGCAGTGGTGTTCAGACTGTGCCAGGAGCCTGGGTGTGCTCCCTGCCCTGGGGGCAGCCTCAGCCCTAGGCACTCCTGGCCAGCTGCCCCTCAGCCAAATCCTAGTGGGGGGAGCTCGGAGAGACTGAATCACAGAATCCTTGGCAGTGGAGCCCAGGCAGCCTCCCTGGAGGGGTGTGGAGCCCAGGCAGCCTCCCTGGAGGGGTATACCCCTGGAGAAGGAGCCAAAGAACCGAGCTGAAGCCTCCACAGGCCACACTGCATTGAGGGAAGGCTCGCAGCCCTACATCACCTCCTAACAGGGAATGGCCCTGTGTGGCCTCCCAACAAGGAGGGTTCCACATGGCCTCCCAACAGGAAAGGACCCTGCAAGGCCTCCTAAAGAGGAAGGGTTCTGTGTGGCCTCCCAACAGGGAAGGACCCTGAAAGGCCTCCCAGAAGGACCCAGAAAGGCCCCGTTCCAGTGTTAGGAAATTAGGCACACCGTCTTCTCCTTGACTCCCCTCTACACACTGGGCTCCTGCTACACTGGCTGCCAGCTGTTCCTCACACACAAGCTTTATCTCCCACCTCCTAGATGTGCATTGGCAGGCCCCCATGCCTGGAATGCCTTCCGTCATCACCTCCACCTGTTTCCTTAGTTCCTCTGAAACTCAGCTCAAATCCCACCTTCTGCAGGGGACCACGGACACAGCATAGGGCTCTGGCAGAGGCAGGGGATTGGGCAGGTCGGGCCCCTGGGATGAACTCTACATTCCCAGGCTGTTCAGAGGACACCTTATTCAGCCTCAGTACTGTTCACTCACCTAGCAGCTGGAACAGAAGCCAAGAAAGGGGCAAAGGAGTGTGTGTGGGCCCAAGCACCCCCACTCAGCTCAAGCCTGTTTCCAAAACGTGCCAGCATGTCGTCTCAGGGTCCAGTGAGCATAAGGATGGCCAAGGACCCTGCAGGGGAGGTCCTGCCTGACCCGCGGCCAAGGGATGGGGATTCCCCAAAGCTAAGACTTGGACCAGCCACAGGGACCACAGGCGGGCACGGCCAGGAAGTGGGCAAATGGCCCCCTGATGACTACAGGGAATGTCGGCCCCATTTGCCAGGGCCTGAGGCCCCTTGAGAGGCTCATTGCCCCAGGAGCCAGCCCCACCAGGCGTGTCCAGGAGACAGGAGGGGTCCACCAGCTGAGTCAGACCAAAGAACATGGAGAGGAAATCCCAAAATAATCCCCGGGTCACAAACAGCTATACCTCCTTGTCCATGTGGAGCCAGGATTGAGACACAAAGCAGAGGAAAATCAGAGGTGCCCAGAGCAGGAGCCGCAAGCAGGACACCCAGAGTCCAAGCTTGACAAAGCTCTAGCTCCCACATCTTTGCCCATACAGCCGCAGGAGCAGATCTGGGTGACTTTGGAGCCATGATGGACAGGTGCCAGTCTTGTCTGAGTGGGACAGGCTACTGACCTGCCTTGGGCTCTGAGGGTCCCAGTGTCCCTCGCTGCCAGCAGCCTCTCTCCCTGCCCCAAGCTCACACAGCCAGGGCCCCCGGGAGCTCCCCTCAATCCCTTTCAGATGGGGATGAGGGAGGACCCCCTATGTCCCCACTGCCAGCAAGGCTCTGAACCTGGGGTGGTATCTTATGGGACCAGAGCCCAAGAAGCACTGGGCACCTGAGGCCTGGCAGCCCAGCAACACCAGGATTCCTCCCCAAGCATGGTCCTCCCACTTGCCTCTCTGCAATCTCCTGGAAAGAAAAGTCCACTGACTCTCTGGTGAAACCCTTCCAAATAGAGCAGGGCCCTGATAGCACCAAGCAGATGTGGGAGCGGGAGGCCAGCCTCAAGTTTTCTCATCTGCACAAACTCCCCAGCTCCCAGGAAATGCACCTGCCAACCTGAGCAGGGGGGTCCACATGCCCTTCTCAGTGTGTGCTCTGTCTACCCCACTGGACTGGACCGAGAGCAAAGGGAAAGCGCGGGCCTTTCTCTGTACCCCAGTGCTGAGCGCAGGGCCAGTGAAGATGCGGTTGCTGGCGGGTCAGAGGGAAAGTCTTCTGGGAGAATCCCCATCACCAGCAGACTAAAGGCCTGCCTGATAACCCAGTGATCCTGGCCTCTGGGCACCATCTCTCGACTCCAGGTTTTTGTCCACACCGGGCATGCTCCCCTTCCTTCCTCATCTCCACCTCATGTTTTCCCCAGCTTCTAGCAAGACTCGGTTCAAGCCCCACTTCCTGAAAGAGGCCATTCTGACCTTTAGAGCTTATGCTTAGTCACTGCCTCCCCCTTCAGATGAGGGGTCCTCAAGGGCCCGAGCATCCCCAGCACTTAGCGTGGCCCTTGGCTTTCAGCAGATACTGAATAAATGCAAGGTGACTGGTGTAATGGGAATTTGAAGACCTTCCCTGCCCCTTAATAGACCTAGGGGGGAGTTTGAAGACCTCCCCTGAAAGCAAATTCTGCCCCTTGATAGGCTGAATGTAACTACATGGAGCCTGTAGTGGGAGGAGTTTGCGGAAGGGGAGCAGAGCCACAGGAAGCTGGGAGCCAGAGCCAGAGAGATGGTGGGAGAAAGAGGTGCTCAGGCAAGGAGAGAGAGAGGTTTGTGAGTAAATGTTGGTCTTGTATTGGTTTGTGGGAAGGATGAAGGCTGCTGTGGCTCTCAGTGTTATTATGGCTTCTGAATATCTGTGGTACTATGATGGAATCAGCTTACTGGTTTTGAGATTTAGTTTTCCGGTGTCTAAATAAATGCTTCAGTTCTATTCTCCACTTGGAGAATCTGTTACATTTTGCAATCAAACATCATACAATATTTATAGTCATGGTTTTTTCATGATCATGGAGCTGTAAATATTGCATTGGTGCTGTACCTGGCTACATACTGTATCTGAAAGGAAGGTGCTACAACTCAGCACCACTGACCATGAAGGGGGAGGTTAAGGGACAAGGATGAAGAGAGAGCATTCCATAGGGGACAGTCTCAGAAGGGCCTCGAATGCCAGGCTCAAGCGGCATTCAGCTTAAGAAGTCACAGGGAGCCACTAGCCCTGATCGGCCTTGAGCTTGAGAAAACTCATGGGGAGCTCAGAGAGGAGAAGGCTGGAGAGGGGGGCGACGGGAAGCAAGGAACCCACTCTGATGGCCAGGACAAGCTAGTGGTCAGCCCGCTGTCAGCCTCAAAAGGCAGGCAGGTCCTGTAGACATCTCCTACAGCAGTACCATGGCTACTCGGTGCCAGCTGGCCTCCCTGCACATTCTCTCATCCCAGCTGACTAGGGAAATACCCCCACTCTCAACCCTTCTCACTGCACATCCTTGAAGATCCCAGCTAGGCAAGGAGACCTCTGCTCCTCCCCCCGACCAATCCCAACCTTCCCAGCTACACATTCTCCAAGGCCCTGGGTAGCTTTTGGAAAAGCTCAGGTTTCATGCTCAGCCCACCCGTCAGCAGTCATTTGAGCCAGCCCACCCCTAAGGCTCTGCTAGCCCAGGCCAGGCCCATGTTTGCCAGACAGCTGTTCACCCTCCTGCCTTGTTCATACCAGCCTGGGGGAACCAAACACCTGCCCCAAGATCCCCAGCAGAAGCTCTGTGACCACAGGTGGTCAAGAGGAGAGCAGGCATGTCTGACCGGGAGGAGACCCAGGAGTGTGGACTCAGGAAACCTGGCTGCAAATCCTGCCTGGCCTCCAGCTCTTGCCTAAGTCACTTCCCTTCTGGCCTTCCTCAGTTTCCTCTTCTGTAAAACAAGCCCAGTTTTCTGCCGGCTTGAGACCTGTGATCCTCTTGTACATGTCCGAGCTGTGGTCAAGGCTTGTTATTTCGAGCTTCCCTTCATCTCTCCAATATGCCCCCGCCTGTCCTCTGACCTTGATGCAGGGCCTCGTTCCATAACACAAGCAATAGTTGCTGGGGATGGGGGTGAGGGGTCTGCTTGCCTCAAGTCTCTCCCTGCTCATCTTTATCCAGTGGCTCTCTCTCTCAAATAAGATAAATAATTAATTACTAATAAGCAATTATTATTTACAAGTCTACCTCATCTCCCCATACACAAGGCTTTTTTTTTAACAACAAAGCTTGTTCAATCATATTGTTCTCAATAAAAATATTTTGAGCCTTAATATTTTTAAATGTCTAATATTACATTGACTAATAGCACAGGGTGTTTTTTGGTCTTGTTCACTATTTTTCTTTTTGCTTTTTTTTGGGGGGGTAGGGCAATTGGGGTTAAGTGACTTGCCCAAGGTCACACAGCTAGTAAGTGTTAAGTGTCTGAGGCTGGATCTGAATTCGGGTCCTCCTGACTCCAGGGCTGGTGCTCTATTCACTGCACCACCTAGCCGCTCCCTTATTCACTATTTTTCAGTAAGATAAAGAAAGTTTTTGTTCTGTTAAAATTAAATTAAAATATAATTTCATTTTCACCTTATCCTTATAAAATTTGTTTTTGTATATATTGTTATAATGTCAGTCTGGAAGGACATATATGGCACTTTTAAGTATATAAATATAATTTATTGGGGGACAGGGGCTTGACATTTTTACTGACTGGAGCATATGACTTAAAACATTTTGGAGAACACTCTGTAAGCAATAATGAGTCACTGGAATTTGGGGTGTGTGTTGGGGGGAGGTTGACATGGTCAGACCTGTGCTTTAGGAAAATCACTTTGGTGACTGAGTGGAGGAGGGAGAGACTTGAGACAGGCAGACCCCACAGCAGCTGCTGCCATAGCACAGGACTGAGGCGATGAAGACCTGCACCAGAATGGGGGCAGTATCAGAAGAGAGAAGGCAGCTTGCAGAGGTGAAGTCTTGGAGATGAAACTGACAAGAAATGTAGCAAAGATGAAATAGACAAGAGATGCTGAAGAGGTGAAATAGACAAGAGATGCTGAAGAGGTGAAATCAATAGGCCTTGACACCATGTTGGATATGAGAGTGAGAGAGAGGAGTTCAGGATGGACCCAAGTTGGGGGTCCCAGGGTCTGGGAGGATGGAGGCGCCCTTGGCAATGATAATAAAGGTGGGAGGCAGGGAGGGTTTGGGCAGAAGGTTCATGTAATGAGATCTGAGTGGTAGATCACAAAGTCCATGGCAGCTCACCCAAGGTGACTCTTTCTTAGAAGGTTCCCAAGAGCTCCTCCTCTTTCAGCAGAGAGGCAGGGAGAGTCTGCCCAACAGCACCTGCCCAGCTGGCACTGTGGGTGGTAGTAACTGCCCTGAGGGCCTGTACCTGGGCCAGAAGGTGGAAGTTGGGAACATGGGAGAAAGGCAGCTAATGGGTGACAGGCAGGAGGGGCAAGCCTGGAAGTCTGTGACTGGTTGATCCCATCCTGCCTTGGGAGCACCCTACAGCCTCCACTTTGGAGACCCCTGGACTAAAGGATAAAAACAAACAAACAAACCCAATGCCTTGGTGTGGCATTCAAGGGCTCCCAGAACACTACCTCTGCTTTAAGAACCAGGCTTCAAACTTGAGAATGGCATCTCCTCCCTCATCTCCAGCTCTCAGAAATCTGATCTTTGTCCTCCCCACCATGTACAGAGGCTTTATCCTCACCCACAGTCCATGGCAAGATGTAAGCCCCCAGGGGCAGGGACCACTTCCCTGAGTGCCCCTCAGGGGTCTCTGGCCCAACCCAGCCCACACCCCAAATCCCTTCTACAACAGACCTAACAACTAGTTATACTACTAGTGCTTGGAGACCAGGAAGGAGAGCCCACCATCTCCTGAGGCAACCCCTTCCACACTGGGACAGGGGACTCATGTGAGGAAGTTTTTCACTGACATCCAGCATAATCTATCTCACTCCAGTTTCCCCCTATTGCTGCTCCTTGTCCTTTCTTCTGGGCCAAGCTGAGCAAGGCTCATCCCTCCTCTGGACCCCTGAAGCCCTCTTTCAGGTCCCACCAGGCTGGGTTCTGTTTCTATCTCCAGCACTGCCGAGTGCCCTTCACAGAGCAGGCCTTGAACAGATGTTGGCCGAATGGAATCCCAATTCCCTACGGGAGCACAGTGCTCTGAACCCTAACAGGTCCCATTCTACAGCCGGCTGGCCAGTGAAACCAAGGAAGAGAAATCATCTGCAAAACCTCTAGTCAAAAGACCAGAGCTTCCAGTCTAGTCTGCCCTCCACAGGGGAGTTCAGCCCTTCTCAGGGTTACCACAGAGATGCCACTACTTCGCAAGGGATGGGACAGAGGGGAGATGATGTGCCCCAAGTCACACAGGTGGGGATTAAGTGGCAGACAGGCCCTCCAAGCCCAATGCAAGATGTTTGGGAAACAGGATGAGGGGAAAAGAGGAGAGAGAGTCAAAGACAGTGAGGAGGAGATGACCAGAGCCCACTGGGGGCTTGAGGGAGAGAGGAGGGAGAGAGATGAGGAGAGGAGGGGAAAGAGAGACAGAGACAGGAAGAGAGACAGAAAGAGAGGAAAAGAGGGAGAGAAAGGAGGGAGACAGAAAAGGAAGGAGTGGGAAGTGAGGGAGAGAGACAGAGAGAGAAGGGGGGACAAGCTTTCCTGTCTGCCCACAACAGTGGCTCCCTGTGCTCAGGCTATTAGGGAGATAAGGCAGGAAGGTATGAGGGGCCCAGAGGAGGACCAGGAGGGCAGAACTGCACCCTGGGTGGGGCAGACAATGGCCTTGAAGGACAGGAAAATACAATGCCCTTGGCATGGATACCACTTCTGTTAGGATGAAGGCAGGGACAGGAAAAGAAGCCTGGCTCCCCCAGTGCACAGCAGCCCAGGGACGCTAAGGGGGTAGACAGTCACAGGGATGAATGAAAGCCCCAGGCCACAGGCACCCCCAAGGAGCCCGGAACCATCAGACCAGGGTGGTTCCTGAGCACCACTCACCCAATAGACATTCCTGAGAACCGGTCTTTCCAGACTCTTGCTGGTCTCCCTGCTCAGGTGGCCAACAGGGACTGGCTGGATCTCAACAAGGCTGGTTATGGGGCCTCTGGGGGTTGGGAGAAGGTCCAATGTTGGGATCAACAGCACCGGGGCTAAGCTGCAGAGGGAGCCCGGCTGGGACCCCACTGGCCAACGTGGGACCCAAAAAGATCAGGGTGGGCGGAGATGCTCCAGGGAGGCAGTGGGTCAGATCCCATGGGCACAGCACAAACCTACAGGGCAGGAAGACATGGCCACCTGAGCACACTGGGCACTGACTGGCACCAACTTCGCTGACCTTGTGGTCAGACACCAGACACTGAAAGGCAGAGACCAACGGGACCCTGTCCTTAGGAGCCTCCATCCTCCTGTGCCCATTGGAGCCTCCGTCCCCTCTTGTGCCCATGGGGGCCTCTGTCCTCCTGTGCCTATGGGAGCCTCTGTCCTTCTGTGCCCATGGGAGCCTCTGTCTTCCTCTACCCTTAGGGGCCTCTGTCCTCCTCTGCCCATGGGGGCCTCTCTCCTCCTGTGCCCATAGGGTCTCTGTCCTCCTGTGCCCATGGGGGCCTCTGTCCTCCCAGACCTCTGTCCTCCTCTGCCAGTGGGGGCCTCCGTCCTCCTGGCTGGGTGAGAGTTCAGGAGTATGGGGCCTGTGTCAGTGTGGGCACAGCAGTCTCACTTCTGCTTAGCCATGATGTGCCACTAAGGAAGTCTTCGGTGCCCCAGGGAGACCAGGGCTAGTCCCTGCTGCCTCTATCCTGGTCAGACCTGCCTGCTCTCAGAACAAACATAGGGTCTGAATACCCAGAGCCTGAGAGGAGGGCTTTGGGGCCAGGCCGATTCCTCTGGAAGAATGGAGGGTGGTGGGTAGCTAGAGAGGAGAAGGCCCAGGGAGTCTGCAGACATGCCAAGGGCTGCCAAGGCTGATCTGCTGGCCAGAAAGTACAGAAGCAGATTGGCAGCCCAGTGGAAGGGGGAGCTCACTTGCTGAGGCGGGGGTGCTGGGCCCGCCCTGCCAGGGCTGGCTGGGGGTCAGTACCTCCCTGCCCCACCTGGACCATTCCAGGCAACTTCATCTCTGCCTGCCTCCTCCAGGCAGACTTCCCTGGTTGCCCCCAGGAGATAGAGCGTTCTGATCCTGGGAATTCCCAGCATCTTCTCTGGCCCTGCTGTCCCTGGACAGAGGCACTGCCCCTTCCATCCCTAAGCTCCCTCCCTTTGACTTTTCTGCTTCTCATCTCCCACTGACTATCAGTGCACTCAAAACCTAAAGTGGCTTCATGCTGAGTGGCGGACTCCAGCAGGGCTCATCCCAGGTCACTGGATCCAGCCCCTCCTTGCTCGGAAGAGGAGGCTGAGGGTCAGAGAAGCTGGACTCACTAAGGTCATGTGACTGTTACTGACCTGGGACTGGCACCTGGGGCCTCTCCAGCCATGGCCTGGGCTCTGCCCACTGAGCTATACAACCACCATAGGCCCTCCACGGGCCCCCCAAATCCAGTCAAGCACCAGCACCCAATGTATGCTGGGACGATGCCAGGCCTGGGGGATACAGATTCAAAGGGGAAACTGGCCACATCATCTGTCAGTCAGGAGACTAGAGCTGGGTGACCTTCTGAGGCAGGAGGGAGGCCAAGTAAAGGGCCAATGCTAAGGAGGGAGGAGGAGAGGGAAGAGGAAAAAGAGGTAGAAGGGGAAGAGGGTTCAGAGGTCTGGCGGGCACAGCCAGGGAGGCTGAAGGGGCATTGGTGCCCGGGTGATGAACACCTGCAGACCCCCCACACATACACACAACTCTGTGGTCTGGCATGGCCAACCCTGGCACACCTCAGGACCCGGACACATTCTTCATGCCCATGTGACTTCCAGCAAAGCCTCATCAGCCTGCCACAAGATGCTGCCTAGGCCCTGCCCCACCAGGCCCATTTCCTGCTCCATTGGGCCCCTGCCCCATTGGACCCCTGCCCCACTGGGCCCCTGCCCCTACCTGGCCCCTGCTCCACAGGGCTTCCTGCCCCACCAGGCCCATGCCCCCACCTGGCCCCTGCCCCCACCTGGCCCCTGTTCCACTGGGCCCCTGCCCCAACCAGGCCCCTGACCTACCTGACTCAAGCAGCTCCCAGCATGATCTCCCTGAGGCCTAGTCCCTTGTACCTTGGGTGGCAGGGACCCTAGGGACAGCAGCACAGGCATGGAGCCTGCCCTGGGCAGCTGGGAGTTTGCCACTAGGAGGAGGAGCTGGCAGTGACTCCCTAGGCCCTTGCCTCTCCTGAGGGCACATGCATGGACAGGAGGGCTGGGATCTGCTGGGTGTCCTCCCCAGGCATCAGCTCCTGGCCTCAGCAGGAGTGTGGGGAGGTGGCAGAGGCACCCAGGTCCAACAGCTTCCAAAGCCCCAGCCAGCAAGGGCTGCTGCTTCCCCTGCATGAGCAGGGGAAGTTTTGGGAATGAGGGAACAAGGAAGACCACGGAGGATGAGCAAGGGCCACAACCAGTCATTGGCTGTGGTCAGCAGGCCCTGAGTCCACGTGGGATGCACTACCCACTGGGGCTCCCTGCTCACCACTGCAGGCTAGGAAGCAGAGGGAGCTGACCTGGCTGAGTGCTCCAAGCCACAGGCTCCCACCAGACGGCCCCCCACTAAGAAAGAAATGGGAGTCATCCCTTCTGGACCACAGCTGACAGATATGTGTAGGTCTAGGACCAGGGCCACCAGCAGAGCCAAGCTCAGCAGTCTGAGGCTCTCCTCCAATTATGCAAGGCTGGCCCTTGAGGAAGGAGCCCAGAGCAGCCATCACTGGCCATAGCACCTCAGCCACCAGCCCCCCTTCCCAATTCCCTTCCAGTGCCCTGAGGGCAGGACCTGCTTTCTCCTCTCACTTAGCACCAAGCTAGGCACAAAGGCAGCCTGCTGACTATTCCCAAAGACCATAGACTCTGAGTGTACATCCAGACCCTGACCTATCCTTGCCCACAAAACATCCAGTGGACAGGCCCAGGATGAGCGCCAGGTGTGGGCCTCTTTCTGGCTGTTGACAGGTCCCTTCAAGCACTGCTGCCTCAGCCCAAAAGTCTCCCTTACTCTGGCCAGAGACCTTCTTCTGAATGAAGGTACCTGTCCACAAGGAAGGAGACCAAAGGGGAGGAAGGTCAGTCTTGGATGAAGCCAGTGGCCTGGCCTCCTCCCCAGGGCTGAGAGTAGAGGCCATGGGGTCCCCACTCCCCTCATCAGGGGAGGCTACAGATGGAAAGGTAAGGTCTGTGCCCCAAAGCCACCTTTGATACTGCTCCGAGGGCCAGGAGCAATTAGGTACTTCCAAACTCCACTGGCCTCCCAGAGAGCCTCCCCCACCAGCATGTGCTCTGGTGATGCTCCTGGCGCCAATGACCAGAGGCCAGAAATGAGTGGCTAGCAGCCAGTGGCTGTGGCCAGCGACCAGCGGACAGTGGTCAGCATCTGGCGGCCTGCACTCAGCAGCTGGCGTGAAGGCACTGTCTCCGCTTCCCCCTGCTCACAGCCTGGGCCTGCATTCACACAGGACTGGCACAGGCAGCAGACAAGCCCTCTGTGGTCGCACTGTATTCTGGGCACCTTCCACTCTCAGGCTGACAGGCTTGAAGAGAGTGCCAGCAAAGACTTGTCTACTCTTCTCAGTCTTTCCCCAAACCCCAGGGGATGCCCAATGGTAGGACTGGGTAGGGCTAAGCAGCCAGCCTAGGAAGCATCTGCCCATGGACTGCCCATGTTCACCTTGCCAAACGCCTGCCACAGCCTCAGAGGACAAATAGGTGAGGGCAGGAAGCCACTGCCTGAGCCGGGGTCCCCGCTTAGCTGCCTCCTAAGACATCCCCCTGACACTCTGGGCTCTGCTGCCACACTATGGCCCAAGGGATTTGGAAATAGCCCCCAGGGTCACATCTCAGCTCTCAATCTCCAGAAGAGGTGGAGCTTTGGCCCAGTCACCTGGAATTGGCCAGCTCTAGGCCCTCCAAGCCTCAATAATGGCCCAACAGGCACTTATGGAGCGCCTCCTGGGTACCCAGCACCAATGAGCACTCAGGACTTTCTTCTTCTCTCATCCCCTTCTTCCCAGACTCTGTCTGAGCCTAGGCTGCCCTTTGGCCTGGGCCACAGAGCAATCTGAGTCTGTGAGTGCACTCCTAGGAGGGGAGTCCAGGGGGCTGTTTCCTCACACCCCACAAGTACTCAAAGGTGTGGCTTCAGTGGCTTTCTCTGTCCGTAGGCTAGCCCAATAAGTCTTCTGCCCTGGCATGCCACATCTAGCCTTGCTTGACTGCCCAAGGCTCTTCCCTAAAGATGGCCCCTGACAGGCTCATCTTCACTGTCAGGGCCAACATAGACAGCTGGCAAGCCACCCTCAGGGGCTCTGGCCACCATCTGAGACCCCAGTCAGTCTGTCGTCAGTAGCCATGGACGCTAGCTATCTGCATGGGAGACCCTTGTTGGCCATGGACAGTGAGGCAACTATGGTGTACAGACTGCCTTCCTTAAGTATGCTTCTGCCAGGAAAGGGCCTGTGGTAACATTTGGAGGGGAAGCCTGAAGGCAAGCATTCCTGAACCTCCTGAACAGGGCTGTGAACCTGCAACCAAGGCAGGCATATGCCTAGATTTCCTTGTCTCTTGGAGGGGATATTCTTGAGTAGTTATATGATGCTGGTAATCCCCAGAGCACCTCCTCAGGGACACACCTAACTTCACACCCACATGATTTTTTATAGTCCCCCAATCCGCTTCCTCAGACCTTCAGAGGTCCACAAACATCTATGAAGCACCAACTGTGTGTCAGGCATAGGCTACACACAACCCCCTCCTTTACCACAGGAGGCCCCTGGAAATTCTGTTCCAAAATAATGGTAACAATGAATACTAACTTTTATGCTATGCTGACTACATGCAGCTGTCTGTGAGCCGTGCCCGACTCACTGGAGAACAATCCACCAATTCTAACAATGCAGATGAATGAGAATGTAGCCACCTCCCCCCGAGTCATCAGCAAGAAGTTAGGACAATGTGCAATCGGGACACAATCCCACATCACACAGCTCAGGACCACATGTTTTCAAATAAACAAAGCTTCAAACCTAATGCTGGACCAGAAAGGCAGGAAACCTGCTCTCAAAGCAGCCAAGCAAAAAAAAAACAAAAACAAGTGCCGCATTGAAACTTGCATTGAGACTCCCAGAGTGGGAAGGCGCTCTAGACAAGCTTCCCTGAATTTGGAGCACCCATCTCAGGCTACAAGTCACCCCTCTGAAGGTCAAGGAGGTGAGGTGGACACCTTGAGGGAGTCCTCCCTTAGGTCACAATTGCTCTGAAGAACATTTAGGAACATCCCTAACGCCTCAGCAGAGGAGGCTCTCTGCCTAATCTTACACAGGCATATTAACTCCTGGCCCCTTGGTGGCTAAGGCAAAATCCAGTTTTCTAGAAAAACTGGGTAGCAAGACAGTGAATCATGTGGGAGTGTTCATGGACAGATAGGCATCAGGAGGAGTAGAGGAAAGAACTGACTGTGGGGAGATAGTGGTGAACAAAGTGCTGAAGAAGGCTTTAAGGCAAAGCCCCACCAGGAGGAGGGCAGGTGGAGGAAAGGGATGGGCTTGTGTGTGGGACAAGACCTAGAAATGCTCCTGGGTCCTGAAGTTGGAGACATGGGAAGCATCTGCTGAGTCTGAGAGGAAGAGCTGGTGAGAGTACCACAAAAGGAGGGAGAGGGAAGGTGGGCCCTGCAGTGGAAGGAAGGAGAGCCCCAGACTTAGTACCAGCATAGAACCAAGGGTGGAAAGCCCCAGACCTAGCACTGGCACAGAACCTGGGAGGGGGAGGGCCCAAATCTAGCACTGGCACAGAACGTGGGGGGAAGGGTGCAAATCTAGCACTGGCATAGAACCAAGGAAGCGGCCCAGGCCTGGCACCATTGCAAAACCCAGGTGGGGGGCAGCCCCAGACCTAGCACTGGTGCAGAACCAGGGGTGGGGGGTAACAATGACAAGGAAAGTAGTACTTAGCTGCATGTTTCAGCTATTCAAGTGTCTTTGAGCCTGGCCTCTGATTGTGTCAAGTCTTTGTTAGAAACAGTATACATTGTGTTGCCCTTAATAGGTCTAAGGGAGCTTGGAGACCTTCCCTGTCCTAACAACATCACATGGAGGAGCTTGCCTCAAGAACGGAACAGGAAGGAGCAGAGGAGAGAAAAGTTCAAGCACGAGTTGAGACCAAGCAGAATCGAGAGGGAGATGTTTGTGATGTCAGCATTCTGTCTGTTCAGTGTTGACTTCTCAGGCAGAAAATGAATTGAGATGATAGTGCTGGCAACATGTGTAAATATTGTTGTAGCCCTGTTGGGCATTGTTTTCCTAGAAATGGGAACTGCGAAGGGCCTGGAGTGGAGCAGTCCCCATGGGCAGAGATAGGGAATTGTAACAGAAAAAGAAAATAAGGGGGTAAAAAAAAAAGAGAATTGGAATGGGGTAGAGAGCTGCCTGCGTGCGAATCCAGGCAAGAGCTGGGAGCTGGTCAGCCAGTGGGAGAGGAGCCCAGGGGCTTGGAAAC
The DNA here is from genome assembly GCA_028627135.1 of Pseudochirops cupreus. NCBI lineage: Eukaryota > Metazoa > Chordata > Mammalia > Diprotodontia > Pseudocheiridae > Pseudochirops > Pseudochirops cupreus. The sequence goes on along the minus strand of CM053580.1, from coordinate 592,466,394 downwards.
CAACCTCCAGTTCAGAGGAAGGAGGTCTCTGCCTGGGCACTCTATATTGGTTGAGGAGACTGTGACTCACTGAACGACATGTTTTGTTGAAGACTGTGTGGCCCCCTTAGTAACAAGCTGTCACGTTACACTGTTGTGAATGTTGTGCTCTAGTTTCTTGCTGAATAAATAGGGTTCACTATATGCTGTGACTAGATCCTTTAAGTTATTCACATCAGCAGTCCTCAGGAGAGCTGCTTGTGATTGGCTTTACAGGAGGCCAGATCTAGAACCATCACAGAACCCAGAGTGGGAGGCAGCCTCAGTCCTAGCACTGGCACAGAATGCAGGGGGAACCCAGGCCTAGCACCATCATAGAACCCAGGGGAAGCCCAGATCTAGCAGCAGCACAGAATCCTGGGAAAGGGGAGAGTCACAAGGGGTGGATGACAGACCATGCTGGAGGCTGCAGGCAGGATGGGGAGGTTGAGAGCTGAGACCTTGGATGTGAATGGGAGGGGAGGCGGCAAAGCAGACAGAACCAGCTATCCATCCCCCCCAAACCAAGACTCTCCCCTCAGACCACTGGGGAGGAACCAGCTCCTGGGAAGTGAAGGCAAAGTGGGGGCTGGTGCTGCCCACCTGTGGGTGGGGTTCCCACCAGCCTGGCAAGGGGGGGCCACCACACCCCATCCCTTCCCAGGCTCAGCCCCCACAGCCTCCTAATGCTCACTCAGGGGGCTTCTTGCCACCCCCACCACAGTCTCACAAATCCCCTCCCCCCGGGGCCAGAACCAGGGCAAGCTGCTCTGGGGCAGAGCCCAGAACACCCTTCAGAATCATCCTTCAGACGTTGCCTACCATCCCCACTGTGAACATGGAGGTGGAAAAGGGCCTCCTCCCCTGTTCGGTTGCTAAGGGGAACTTTGGAAAAACTCTCAGACTCACAGCTTTTCTCTAAGAAAGGTGGAGATGCCAGCCAAGGTCGAGGAGAGCGGTCACTACCCCCTAAGCACCCAGCCTCCATCCTGACATACAGTAGGCAGTTAATAAATGCTTGTTGGCCTGGGAGAGGCAGGTGGGCCCTCGCTGGTCCTGATTCACCTGGCTTGTGGCCCCTCCTGCCCTCTCCCCAGCTGGACACTGGCTTGAAAAGTGCTTTGAGATCTCAAGCTAGAGGCCTCCAGAGAAATGCCAGCACCATTTTCTAGTGTGTGTTTTTCTTTCACTTGCTTCCAAATTCCTACTGAGCCCACAGAAGGTGCCAGCTTTGGCTGGCCTTTCTCACTCCCCACCCCCCATTTCCACCACCTCCTGGAAGGTCACTAGGAAGAAAGGTTTAACCTTGGAGAAGCTGCAGGGGATGGGGCAGGGGACAGAGTCTCAAGGGCCCCAAGGAAGAGAGGGAAGGAGGGAAGGTCTTCACCAGACTGGGGGAGGGGCAGCAGATGAAGGAAGGGGTCACCAGGCTGGGGCAGGGCAGCCTCCCAGTTTGTGGGCCAGACAGCTCCTCAGCAGCTGGTTCCCACCCCAGCCTGCCTGCTGGGAGGACAGCAGGGGGAGCAGGGTTTATGATGCTACTCAGCCCATCGGACCACCTCCTGCCAGAGGGGCCAACCCTGGGACCAGGGGTCAGGCCATTTCTCCTCCCAGACAAATCCACCCCAGGTCCCCCATTATGTGGGCCTCCTGTGCAGGAGCAGGAGCCAGCCTCCTCTGCCAGAGGGGCACAGGGGCACAAGCCGCAGGTGCCAGCACAAGCCTTCACCTACAGAAGAGCCATCTCCAAGAATCCTCTGCTTCCCAAACTCGATGCTAAGTGCCGAAGCACCAAAGGGTGCCTACTGGCAGACAGCAAACAAACTCCCCCTGGCTACTCAGGGACAGAAAAGGCTTCACAGGGGTGGGGGGCAACCGCTCAACTGAGCCCTGGAGGCCATGATGAGAAGGGGCCAAAAGAACACCCAGAAGTGGGAGAGGAGGGAAGGGCCAGGTATCAAGTCTGACAAGCTCTGGGGGCAGGAAGGCGAAACCAGGGAAATGAGGCTGCGCTCAGACCCCAAAAAGCAGGCCACAGCAGGCTTGTCCTCAGGGCAGCAAGGAGACACAGGGGGAAGGGGGAAGGATGGGTCAGGGAGGACAGTGGAGGCAGCCCCTGATAAAGGAGAAGCTCCTGAGAAGGCTGTGTGCCCTACAGAAGGTACCCGGGCAGGGCTTGACTCCTGGTGGGCTACCGGAGGCAAGTAAGGGCGAGGCTGAGTGAAGGCTCTGAGGCTACAGGAAGGGTGCAGCAAGAGGCAGCAGGGACCAGAGGGGAGGCCAGAGCTGTGCCCCAGGAGAATGGGCAGCTAATCCATTTCTGGGGTCAGTCCTCACTTGGCTAAGGATATGGGGATGGGAGCTAGGCCCCGCCCACACAAAGAAGGGCTTGGGCTGCCCCTTGGAGCTCCAAGGCAGGCAGGCAAAGAAGACAGCATCCACCTGCCTGCTGCCTGCCCACAACGCACCTTGCCCTTCTGCTCACCCACCTGCTAAACCGTCTTCCTTCGCAGCCCACTTTGCCCTCCTGCCCACTCATCTGCTGCCCACCTGCCTCCACAGCCTTCCTTGCCCTCCTGCCTACTGCCCACCTACCTTTCTTGGTGGATCCCTGTCCTAGGATGACAGAGGATGATGGGGCAGGGCAGGAGCCAGGGGCTAAGATGACTCACTCCTTGCTCACTGTTGTCCCCCCACTCTGTCCTTTGGGCTGTCTGAGGAGGCCAGTCCCTCCTGATCACAGGCTGAGCCTGCCAGCACAGAGGTGGGCTATGCCCGCTGACTTGCCAAGATAAAGCTGATGGCACAGGCAGACCTCAGACCAGGAACTCCCACTCCCCATGGAGGGCAGCGCTCAGGGGCATGCAGGAAAACAGCCATCCCCTCTACAGTTGGGTTTTTTGGTAGGGGGAAGGTAGGGCAATTAAGTGACTTGTCCAAGGTCATATGGCTAGTAAGTGTTAAGTGTTTCTGAGGCCGAATTTGAACTCAGATCCTCCTAACTCCAGGGCTGGTGCTCTACTAACTGTGCCACCCAGCCACTATAGTTTTTTATGGGCAGTAAGAAATTCACAACAAGATAAGCACTGAGCCAGCCATCTGTACCACTCTCCTCAGGATCCAGACCAAGGTCCCTTTGAAGGAAAGTTTAGGGGGGGTTAAGTCCAACAGGACTCCCTCTGCAGAGCACTGTGGGCAGCAGGCACTAGACGTGGGGGCACCACAGGGCACAGACCGCTGGGCTGGGAGATGCTAGCCACATGACCACTGGTGCCTGCCTCCGTTTCTTTCTCTCCCTCCCTCCCCAGGCTGTGAGGCTGAAAAAAGAGACATGTAAAGCACCTTACAAACCTCCAAACTCTAAGCCAATGGCATCTATTACAATATTTCTCACTATCACCAGCCTCAGCCAGCACCATGGTGTCCAGCACTCCCTGCCTGAGCTCTGCCCTACACCAGACACCTGCCCATGCCCGCTAGACCATGGCACAGGCAGCTTCCCAGGCCGCCCCAGCTGAAAGGGAAGGGAGAGCCAGGCCAGAGTCCAAACAGGAACAAATAGCTTTGGGGCCTGGAGCCCTCACCCGGGAGATGGAGGGGAGAAGGGAGGGGGCTGGAGAGAAGGCCGGCTTCACTACCCAGGGCAGAGCCTCCCTGCCATACAAGGCCTCCTCTGCTCCCAACCTTCTGGAGCAGCTCTGCTCATCGCCCCAAGCTGTCCAAGGGCCCCACTCTCACACTGTGCACTCTCCATCAATGCTGACTACAGAAATACAAGCCAGGCTCCATGGGAGCCCTGACAGGCCTCAGCCCAACAGGGAAATGCACCAGTCCCAGGTGGGAAAGCAGAGACATTTGGAGCAATTCAAGCAGGTGGGGAAAGGAACCCTGGCCTGTGGGGAGGGGGCTGCCCCCCCAATTCCTACTCCACTGGCTGGCCAAGTCGGGACACCCCATCTCCCCTCCTTTCCCCACGGCTCCTCCCCCCCACATAGGGCAGGCTCAATCTGCACCAGGCAGAGCCCACCTGGGTCAAACCCAGCTGGCTGAGTCAGGCCAAAGGAGGAGAAGATGGGTCTGTGCTAGGCATTACCAGGGGGCAGAACCAGGGAGATACAGCAGGGGGAATGACAAAGAGGCAGGTTAGGGTGGGTGACCAGGTTGGTCCAGGAGGCCCCATCCCTGCCTGGCATCTCCAAGAAGAGGCTGGCCCACAGCTTGTCAGGAATGAGCAGAGGGGCTCCAGATTCATCCCAAGGGAGAGGGGGCAGGGAAGGTCCCCGGCTGGAGACCTCCTGAGGGCAGAGGCCCAGCTTCCTTCCGGCTAGGGGCCTAGGAAAGCCAGGGGAGATTACAGAGCAGATTTTGCTCCTGCTGCCCAGAGATAACAGGGCTGGCTCCTAGAGGCCCGAGGGGCCTGGCCAAGCTAGCTCCAAGGGAGGGAACAGAACCAAGAGGACACACACAAGCAAGGCTGGCCTTAGACAGGAGTCGGTCCTTTCCCAGACTGTACCAGGCCCCCTCCTGCCTCTGACACCCCCCCCTGCTGGGCCCCCTCCTGCCTCTGACACCCCCACTGCCAGCCCCCCTCCTGCCTCTCACCCCTCCACTGGCGATACACCTATGGGCATCTTGGTCCAATGCCCACCATCATCTCCAAACTCCCTTGTGTGCTGGGTAGTTACTGTCGTGCAAATTCATTCCCCACCCACCTGGGTCTCCATGGAAAGCTCCATCCTGGGCTCCTCTGGCTGAGTCCTCGCTGGGCCAGATCTGGCCCGTCCTGCGCACACCCACGATGGTGGCTTCGGCCACGATGACCTGGCCCGGCCTTGGCCGCCTCTGAGCCTGGGGCGTTGGGGGGCTGCTGCTGTCCAGGGATTGCTGAGAGTTCTGGGAAGGGGAGCGGCTCTTGTCGCGGTCCAGGCGGCCCCCGGCAGTGGGGCTTGGGCCGGAGGAAAAGTCCTCCTCGCTCGAGGTGAGATTCTCATTGGAGCTGCAGTCCGGAGTATAGCCGCCTCCGATGTCCTCAAAGCTCCGGGGGGAGTAGGACCTGCGGGGCCAGGTGAGGGGCTTGTCCTGCTCGCGCCAGGACGCTGGCCCCCGGCCCTCGTCCCCCATCAGGCCCCCGACATAGATGCTCTGATAGGGCTGGCAGTCCCCAGGGGGACGGGCGCTGAGCAGGTTATCCCTCAGGAAGCGCGGGTTCAATTCAGCGTCCTCATACTCCCCTCCGGGCTCGCAGCAGCCCGTCCGCGCTGCAGGCGCGGCGGTGGCGGCCCCTGCGGGGGCTGCTCCAGGTGGCTGGACCGGCTGCAGCGCGGTCTTCTGGCGCTCCTGTTGCATGGCCTGGCTGCCCAGGCAGCTGATTCGGTCCGACACCTCTTTGTCGTTAACCTTCACCAGCCCCCGCTCGTGGTGGTATTCCACGTTCACATAGAAGGGCTTCTCCTCTCCGCAGGGCCCTGGGCCGGAGCGGGCCCTCTCGAAGGTGGACCTGAGAGCGGCCACGCTGGGCTGCTGGCTCCGGCCGCTTCCGCTGCTGCTGCTGCGGGGGGGCGCCCGGGGGTGCTGGGGTGAGCCCTCCGCGTCCTGGGGAGCGCGCGGGAGCTTCTCCCGGCCTCCCTTGTGGGCCTGGGGCTCGCCCTGGCTCTGGCCCTGGTCCTGGCCGCCGTCGCCCTGGCCCTGGCCACCCTGACCCTGGCCCTGGCCCTGGTCCTGGCCGCCCTGGTCCTGGCCGCCCTGGCCCTGGCCGCCCTGGCCGCCGTCGGGGGGCTCGGGGCCCGGGCAGCCCCAGCGCCGGCGGTCGTAGCTCTTTCTTTCTTTGGCCAGGAGCGTCTGCAGGTAAATCATGCGGAAGCGCTCCTGGTTCACCTCCAGCTCCAGCCTCCGGATGGATGCCTGGCAGCGCTGCAGCTCTTGCTCGATGGCGCTCACGGAGCCCAGCTCCATGTGAGGAGGCTCCGAGGTCGGGAACTGAGCCCGCCACGCCTCAGCGAAGCCCACGGGGTCCACCATGGCTGCGGGAGCCCCGAGAGCTCTAGGCGAGGAAGAGCACCTGGGAGGGAGGGGGAAGGGACCCCGGCAGGCAGGGGGAAGGGCTGGGGCAGGCTTGGCTCAGAGGCCCCAAGGGGGGACCCCCAGACCCTGCCCGGGCGGCAGAGGGGGCCAAGCCCCCATGGCCCCGCCCGCCAGCCTTCGGTCTGGACCTTCCCAGGGAACAATGCCCCCGGCCTGGGAGGCGGGGAGGGGGACCTCCCAATGGGGGGGGGGGCGGGAGACTTCGGGGGAGGGGCGACGAGGGAAAGGAACCTAGCTGGGGATGAAGGGGAGGGGCTTCTCTGGAGAAGAGGGAGCCGAGAGGAGGACCTGCTCTGGAGGGGGGAGGGGAGCCTGGCTAGGGGCGGGGGAGAGGAGGGCTTCTGCTTCCCCTACTTTTCCTTCTCCTTCCTCGCTCAGCCTGGGTCCGGCCCTGGGTCCTGATCTGGGTCTGGGTCCGGATCTGGATCTGGGTCTGGGTCTGGGTCCGGGTCCGGATCTGGGGCTGGGTCCGGATCTGGGCCTGGGTCTGGGTCCGGATCTGGGGCTGGGTTCGGATCTGGGGCTGGGGCTGGGGCTGGGTCCGAGCCTGAGTCTGGCTCCCTGCCGGCCCTCCCAGCGCCTGCTCGGTCCCGGCCCCAGCTCCGGCCTGGCTTCAGCCCCGGCTCCAACCTCCTCAGCCCGGTTCGGCCCCGCCCGCCTTCAGCCTCCAGCGCAGGAAGGGGCGAGGCCACGGTGGGGCGGGGCTCTTAAAGGAGCCGGGGCTGTTGCTGCTGCCGCGCCTCACCAAGGCAACACGTGCCCTTCCCCGGTGCTGATAGCGCCTCCCTCCCCCTGGGTCAGCGCACGCGCCCACACACTCAGACGACAGAAAGACTGAGGTGAGGAGGTGGTCCAATGAGCAGCGTGATTGCCGGACTTGGCTTCAGGAAGCCGCGTTCGAATCCTGGTGAAGACCCTTCCCCTGTAGAAAGGGACCGGACAGGCGCCTCCCCGGGCGTCAGCGGACATGAACTCCCTTTTACCGTTTTCAGCCTCTGTGTCAGGTCCCCTTTAGCTGAGGGGAAATGAAGGGGCCGGCAGAGCTGTCCCCTCAGGCCTTTCAGCCCATTTGAGGCTTTCTTGGCAGAGACAATGGAGTGATTTGCCATTTCCTTCTCCAGCTCAATTTACAGGTGAGGAAACTGAGGCAAACAGAGTGAAGGGACTTGCCCAGGGTCAATAGCTGGTGTTGGAAGCTGAATTTGAACTTAGAGTTCCAGAGTCTATCCGGCCCCAGTCCCAGCCCTCTATCCACTGCACTGCCCCACCCCCCCAAATGAAGGTGTTCCACAGTGGGCAGCAGCACCCTGGCACCAGAAGGGGACTGAGGGGGGCTGGCCCTCCGGAGGCCCACATAGGATCAGGCTGGGAAACGAGGGTCCCAGACCTAGGAAGGCCCAGAGCTGGGATTCCAACCCTAGACTTGCCTCTGGGGTCACTGCTGAGTTGGGCAGCGCATCCTGGAGGTCTACACTGTACCCTGCCAGCAGGGGGCGAGGCAGAAGGAGGGAGGGGGCTGGAACCAGAAGCAGCAAGAGATCAGGAAGCTGGAAGGGGCCTTGAGAAAGGTGTGAGGATGGGCAGCAGCCAGCCCAGATCCAACGTGCCCTCAAACCCCAGGGGCACAGCGGGCAGTGGGCCCAGAACGCCCCCAGTGGGCAGCGATAGCTGGCTGGGCCAGCCTCACTGGAGCACCTGGCATGTTCCAGGCTAGGAAGAGCACCTTAGTGGTGCTAACCCCTAAGCAGAGATTCTCGGAGCAGTTAGCTGAGCCATCCAAGGGCATTTCAGAGTCCTGTGGTCAGGAAAGAGGAGCTGAGGGGGAGTCTGCAGTCAGGGCCTCTGCCTATGCTCCAGCCCTCTGTACCTCTAGCACCTCCTAGGGTGCATTTGCCCCCTACCAGCTTCCTAGGCCTGGTGTGGGGGAGGGGGGAGATTTCCACTTTGATGAAATCGCTAGTCCTTTGCTTATTCACATAATTATTAGGTTTTTCCATCCATGGAACCAAAATCTCCCCCTGTACCTTCCACCCATTGCTCCCAGTCCTGCCCCAGTGGGGGGGTGGAAGGAGGGGGCACAAAAACAAGGTCAATCTCCCTCCCCCTCTTCCCCCCCCTCCAGCGCTGCTCAGATCTGTGCACAGTGACTGTGGACTCCCCCCTCAGGATAAATAGGCCCATGGGCCTCTGGTCTGTTGCTTTGCTCTTGGGGGGGGGGGTTCCTAGCTCTTTCCCTCATCTCTGGGGACCCAGCACAGCCCTGAAGGACAAAAAGAAGGCAGGAAATCAAGTGAATGGTCAGAAGAGGAGAAGGAAGAAGAGGAGGAAGAAGAAAAGGAGAAGGAAGAGAAAGGAGGAGGAAGAAGAAGAGGAGGAAGAAGAGGATGAAAGGAAGAGGAGGAAAAGGGAGGAAGAAGATAAAGAGGAAGAGGAAAGGGAGGAGGAGGAAAGGGGGAGGAAGAGGAAGAAGAGGAGAAGGAGGAAGAAGAGGATGAAAGGAAGGAAGAGGAAACAGGAGGAGGAAGAGGAAAAGGAAGAGGAGGAGGAAGAAAAAGAGGAGGAGGAAAGGGAGGAGGAGGAAGAGGAAAGGGGGAGGAAGAGGAAAAGGAAGAGGAAGAAAGGGGGGAGGAAGAAGAAGAAGAAGAGAAGGAGGAAGAAGAGGATGAAAGGAAGAGAAAAGAAAATGGAGGAGGAAGAGGAGGTGGAAGAAAAGGAGAAGGAGGAAGAAGTGGATGAAAGGAAGGAAGAGGAAACAGGAGGAGGAGGAGGAAGAAGATAAAGAGGAGGAGGAAAGGGAGGAGGAGGAAGAGGAAAGGGGGGGAGGAGGGCTGCCACAAAGAGGGGGCAGAGGAGGCTCCAGGATGGCTCCTCCCTGCTGGCTGTCCCAGTCAGCCTTGGATGTCCCCATCCCCACAGACAGGCTTTCAGGGAGCCATTACCCTGAATCCATCCAAATCCAAACTTTCTGGGCTCAGGGGTTTCTTGGAAGTCCTTCAGGGTCCAGGCTCTCTGTCTGCCCTAATCCTGAGATCTCCTGTGGGGTTGGCACAGGTTGGCACCAGGATCTCGGTGGTTCCCTTGCCAGCTAAGGACCAGAACCCTCATAAACCTTTCTGCTTGTTTGTCTTCCCTGGAACCAAACGAAGACTGGCTGGAGCCTAGAGCCAGCATCTGGCCTTTGAGGCCAGGGGGTATTAGCAGACCCCTCCTGCCCAGCATCTTGGCCCCACCACCCCTGCACAGAAAGGTTGGCATTCAGGGCCCTGAAGGGTGCCTGGGTCAGACACCATCTTTCTCTGGTTGGGCTGTGCCAGGGCTAGGGGAGGAGGGAGGGAGGAGGCCGAGAGGCATGGGAACACCACGAGAACTGTCAACCTCCCTGTCTAGGTCCCAGAGCAGCCACCAGACAAATGCCAAAGGCCTGACTCCTTCATTGCCAGCTCCAGGCCTCCCTCTTCTGGAAAGAACCCCACAGAGTCACCTTCTCCAAATCTAGGGACAAACCTTGAGCCTGGCAAACCAGCCTCCTGAAGGCATTGCCCAGTGATGATGCCCACCAGAGACATCAGCGTCATGGGCAGCCTTGCTTGGGGGCCTTCTCTTTGGAAGCTGCAGAGAGCCCAGCTGCCCACAGCTGCTACCTATGTGGCAAATTCCCAACAGGGCATCATTGGGGCCTACCCAGGAGGGGCCACCTGGCTCTGCTGGCCTGGCTGGGGATGGATGCTCCCATGGAAGGGCTTTCCCTCAACCCTCCCCCATCCTTTGTGGGCTGAGCTGTGGTCCAGCCCCCTCCCCTCCTCCAGGCAGGCACTGGTGGGTCATGTGACCAAGCTCTCTGTCTCTCACTGTCAAAGGAACCAGTGGGAGCTCCCTACCCCTGCCTGCCCTAGGGACTTGCCAAGGGGAAAGCAGGAAGGAGGCCTGGGCTGCTGGGCCCTAGGAAGGCCTGGGCCAATGGCTGATTGTGGTATGGCAGCAGCTGCCTTGTATTGGCTCTCTGTCTGCCAGTCAACCCCTCCCCCTGCCCCTGCAGTGTTGGGCAGCTGGGCTCCAGGGCACCCTGACTCTGAGAGAAGGACAGAGGGGCTCCCTCTGACCAGCTGTTGGCCTTGCCCAGGCAGCCAAGGCTCTTGGGGCCCCTAGCAGTACAGAGTCACCCCCTAAGGAGAGCCCTGCCCTGGCAGCTCTGCCAAGGAGTGCCCAACCACCCAGGAGGGCTGGGAAAGCTGAGCAGAGCCCAGACAGGACCCCAATCCCTTTTCCTCAGATTGAATGCACTGAAGAGGGAGGGCAGACCCACCCCTGGGAATTCAAGGCAGCCTTGGCAGCTTCACAGAGAGAAGGGACAAGGCGGCTTTGTTTCCAGCAGGGCCAGCTTCAGAGGGTGGCTTTGGGGACCTGACTCACGAGGCACTGGACTAGCACCCAGGAAACCTGGAGTGGAGCCCAGGCTCTGCCTCGAACCCAGGTCAGGCTCTTCCCACTCTGTGTTCCTTTCTTGTCCTATAAAGGAAGAAGTCAAGGGATATAAACACTGGCTGCTCCTTCACCCTTGTAAGGGAAGAGGTAGCACCTCCAAGGCCTGCCCTCCACTCTCCCCCTCCCCAAACCATGCATCTGTCCTGCCTGTGGCTCCAGCAGAGTGCTTCCTCTGACATTCCCCTCTGCACACTGCAGCAGAGTGCTCCCTCCATTGCCCCCCCACTCCAGCAGAATGCTCCCTCCATCACCCCCCCCACTCCAGCAGAGTGCTCCCTCTGGCATCCCCCTCCCCACTGCATCAGAGTGCTCCCTCCATCAACCTCCCACTCTAGCAGAGTGCTTCCTCTGACATCCCCCTCTGCACCCTGCAGCAGAGTGCTTCCTCTGTCATTTCCCTCCCCACTGCAGAAGAGTGCTCCCTCCATCAACCTCCCACTCCAACAGAGTGCTCCCTCTGGCATCCCCCTCTGCACACTGCAGCAGAGTGCTCCCTCCATTGCCCCCCCACTCCAGCAGAATGCTCCCTCCATCATTCCCCCCACTCCAGCAGAGTGCTCCTTCTGGCATCCCCCTCTGCACACTGCAGCAGAGTGCTCCCTCCATCATTCCCCCCACTCCAGCAGAGTGCTTCCTCTGTCATTCCCCTCCCCACGGCAGCAGAGTGCTCCCTTTATCACCCTCCCACTCCAGCAGAGTGCTCCCTCTGACATCCCCCTCTGCACACTGCAGCAGAGTGCTCCCTCCATCATCCCCCCACTCCAGTAGAGTGCTCCCTCTGACATCCCCCTCTGCGCACTGCAGCAGAGTGCTCCCTCTGGCATCCCTCCTGATTGCTCAAGCAGAATGATTTGCCAAGGACCTTATCTCAACTTTCTTTAGGTCATAGACACTTTCTGGAGATCTCCCAGTCCAGTTAAGGAATAAATTAAGCAGAAACCATGTGCCAAGCACTATGCTAAGTGGTGGCACCCGAGGTTGCGCTGTCCTCCAGGGCCGTACTTTAGAATGGATGCTGAAAAGCTGAGACAGGAGGTCTCAGAACCAGACCTGCCGTTAGCCCAGAGACAGGCTTCACACTGGTCTCTCTTGGGACTGAAGGGGCGATCTGGGTGATGGGAGCTGGCTAGAAGCAGATTCAACTTTGTATCATGAGAAAAGGCCTCCAGAACCAAGCCCTGAGCTGATGACGCTAACTCCAGGGGAAGAAGAAGTGACTGTCCCTTGATCATCTTCCAGCAGAGTTACTGGCCCGCCAAGCCTCCAATTGTCTCGGCAGCCCTCACCTCCAGAGAGGAGAGCAGGGGCAGTGGGGTGGCTCAGTAGGCAGAGCACTAGCCCTGGAGTCAGGAGGACCTGAGTTCAAATCTGGCCTCTGCTGCTTGTGGGCTGTGCCCACAGCTCTATCTGCCTCAGTTTCCCCAACTCTCTAAGGAGAATTGTAATAGCCCCGTACCTCCTGTGGTGGTTCTGAGGCTCAGTGCTGAGCAGGCACCTGGTGCACAGTAGACACTTGATCCTTTCCCCTCCCTCCCCTCTGGTAACAGCAGCCGCCAGGCATGTCCTCCTGTCCTCTGCCCTGGACTTGGACTGGGGCCTCCCAAACCCTACTCCAGCCTTCCCTGTGAGTCATCTCCCTAGAGCCCAGGCCTGACCATGCTACTCCCCTTCTCAATAAATTATAGTGGCTCCCTGGTACCACCAGGGTCAAAGACAAATCCTTCAGAGTCTGGCTCCAGCCAGCTTTGCCAGACTCCTGCATCTCACCCTCTTACTTTGTGTTCCAGATGGCAAGACAACATGTCATCTCCCATCTCTGTGCCTTTGTACAGGCTCTCTCCCATGCCTGGAAAACAATCCCCCTTCACCTCTCCCTCTTAGAATACCTTGCACCTTTAGGGGCCCAGTTCAACTGCGACCTTCTAGAGGAGGCCTGCCCTGTTCCCTCCAGATCTTAGCCCCCTCCTCCTCTTTCTAATCTCTTTGTATTCATGAGAATAGAAATAGGAACTCTTTAGTTTGGCTGCCAAGCATGCCTGTTCATCTTGGGAGACTCTTGTCTGAGCCCCTTCTAAGCTACCCCCCAAGCTTCCCAAGGGAACTGACCATTGCCTTCCTCAGTTTCTCCTGGCATTTGGAGCTGGGCCTGGCCATTGGCACTGAAGCACACTCATCCTTCAGAATCTGGTGGTCTCCAGGTCTCACTGCCATCCCATCCAATGCAGAGGGAGTCAAGATGGGCCTTTGATGGGCAGGAGGTGGGGGGAGGGACTTGCCTTATTCATTGGTACATTTTTTTGGAGGGGGGGAAGGCAGGGCACAAAGCTAGTAATTGTCAACTGTCTGAGATCGGATTTGAACTCAGGTTCCCCTGACTCCAGGGAGAGTGTTCTATTCACTGTGACACCTAACCACTCCCCCCCCATCAGTACATATTTTTTTACAAGAGCCACCAGGGTATCTCCCGATCAGCCACCATCTGCCTAGCTTACCTCATGAGGACCAATCTAGTCAAACTGGATGAGGCCTTTGAGTTTGTGAAGCAAAGAAGAAGCATCATCTCTCCCAACTTCAGCTTTATGGGTCAGTTATTACAGTTCAAGTGCCAAGTCCTGGCTCTTCACTATTCAGCGACGTGGGAAGTCCTGCCATGGCTGTACTTGACAGAGGGACCTCCACAACCAGTCTTTAATTTCCCTGTCTCCATCACCGTCCATTCTTCCTCTAATGCTTTGAACCACCTTCAGAGCCCAAGACCACATCCCCAGGCTGCTGAGAGACTCAGGGAAGTTACTCGAGAACCACATAAGGAACTGGAGGCTCCTTCTGTCCGAAACAAATTTCAGTAACTCTGGGGGATAATGTCTCAGCATTGTTCTAATGTCATCTGGACTCAACTCTTTCCTGAACTCCACACTTGAGAACAACATGGGTGAACAGGACTGGACTGATTCTAAGGTTCATTTGTGCTCAGTTCTGAAGTGTATATTGGATCAAGGTGTAGTTAGTACATCAGGTTCCTTTGATGGAGAGAAGCAAAAGAAAAAAGACTTTCATAGCTCACTTTGGGCTGATCCTAGTGGCCTCTCTTCTTAGAACTTTAGTCTTTGTGCTTGGCAAACCTACCATTATTACCATTTCTGGACACTTAGCCAGCAGAAGAGGCTGTTTCCCTTTGATGTAAATGTGTGTGTGTGAGTGTGTGTGTGTGTATACACACAGACACATATACAATGCAAAAGTTCCCATTATTTATTTGTGTAGATGTGTTCAGCTTTCACAAACCTCAGATTCCACTTCTAGAAAAACCAAATACCTCAATTTTCTTTTTGTCGGAGTACTGTAATCCTGCAAATACCTCCTTGAACATTTGTTCTCTTAGCACTGACACACTGGAGGAAAAGCAACAGGCAGGAGTGCTTTTTTGAGTTGCCAAGGTTGGTTGTATGTTTGCTGATTATTTGTGACCTGAAATAATATCTTTCTTCTTTTGAGAAGACGTTTTGTTACTTAAAGATGACTTTTTTTTATACAAGCAGGATAAATTATGACATTTCTATTGAAATTTAAAAAAAGAACCACCAGGGGGCACTGCAGGGGATAAAGCCCCAGGCTGGGGTTGGGAAGGTTCCAGCTCACAAGTACAAGTCTGGCATCAGGCACTTACTAGCTGTGTGACCCTGGGTACTTTCACTCTATACTGTTCACCTCAGTCTCCTCAACTTTAAAATGAGCCAGAGGAGGAAATGGCAAACCACACCAATATGGTTGCAAGGAAAATCCCAAACAGGTCGCCACAAGTGACGTGAATTGTGAATATATGACGTTTGTTACAAGAGATGACTGCCATGGGGGGAGGGGAGGGGAGGGGGTACTGAGAGAGATGGCCTCTGAAAAAGACCAGGGGAAAAACACAGAGGTGAACAGAGGGGGTCAGAAGGAGACCCAGGCCCGCCAGGCAGTGTCTGCCTAGTCAGCAACTCAGATGTGCAGAGAGATGTTCTCTCCAGCGCTCTGTTGTCCAGGGACCAAGCCTCCTGCTCTTCCTTCCACAAGCCCCTTCATCTTGCCACTCTATCTTCCCCTGGGCCTGGAACACTGTCCTGCCTCCCCTGGCCGGCTGTCCTCCCTGGCTTCTCTCAAGGCCCATCTTCCATAGGCCATGCTTCCTGGCCCCCTCCATGCCGGTGCCCCCCTCTCTACATTATCCCCTCAGTCTACTGGACAGAGCTGTTTGCTAGTGCCCTCCCCTTCCCCATTAGACTGGAAGCTCCTCAAGGGCAGGGCCTGTCTAGCTTATTTGTTCTGTACATGTATTCCTAGTACAGTGTCCACATCGGGCAAGCTTTGGGAAAATACTTTTTTTTTCCTTCCTGGCCTCAGATTTTGCTCTGAAGATGGTCGGGCCAAAAGCTTCTCCATGGTTACTTTTCTCTTCCAGAGGCTCAGAGTCTGGTTACAAACCAGATACAATCTGGTTACTTAGTGTCCAGGAAAAATAGGCTTTACCAAGTTTGTAACAATGTATCAAAAGGTTTCCCTTGAAGGATTTCCCGGGTTTTGTAAACAAGTAACCATCTCCCTTCCAAATGTAGACCTCCAGGATCCTCCAAAGAAGGGGGTTTGAGGGCCTCGGCAGCCCTGGCCATCGCCCCCTCCCCCACCAGGTGGTTCCTGTGCTGCCTCTGCTCCATCCCAGGGGCCTGTCCTGTGTGCCTGATGGATGTTTGCCATCAGAGGGTCCCAGAGGGCCCACGGCTAGTGTCTTTGCAAAGAATCTGGAATGACTACTCTGAATGGTCTTGGGCAGAATGACTGGCAGGCTCCTGGCTGGAGACAGCCTTTGTTCTACTGAATCAAACACTTGTTCAGAATCAGTTGGGAGGGAGCTCTTACTAAGAGATTTCATTAGAATGTAAACTCTCTGAGAGGAGGAATGAGTTCATTCTTTGTACTTCCATCCAAGTGCCTGGCACGTAGTAGGCATTTCATTAATACTTGTTGATATAATTAGATTTGTACTGAAAAGAGAGAGCAAGTTCTAGAGTGTAAGTACCTCGGAAGCCAGAGATGCTCTTTCCCCCCAACTGTCCCACCCACCCCACTCTCCCCCACCTACACCCTCCACCTCCCACACACCCAGTCCTGGAGAGAGGGGACTCAGAGGTAAAGGGATTGCTACTTCTGTTTCAGCCTCAAAAAGTCACTTCTGGGTGTGCTGTAACCACTGAAGGAGATACTCCCTTGGTACAGCTTCTGGGCTGGGTCAAACAGGCTCTTCCTTGGGGGCCTGGACTCAGCTGCTCTTCTGGTTGGTGTTCAGTCTTGTCCAATTCTTCCTGCTCCCATTTGAGGTTTTCTTGGCCAAGATCCGGGAGCAGTTTGCCATTTCCTTCTCCAGTTCATTTTACAGATGAGGAAACTGAGGCAAATAGGGACAAGTGACTTGCCCAGGGTCACACAGTTAGTGAGTATCTGAGGCCAGATTTGAACTCAGGAAGATAAGTCTTCCTGACTTCAAACCCAGCATTCTAACCACTGAGCCACCTAGCTACTGTAGCTCCTGGCAAACACCTCCATGGGCTCCAGGTTCTGGGCTGCTGGAGGCCATACTAACCCCTCAGAGCTCACAGGGTTGTCTGTTGTTGAGTCTCACGTATCTTCTTTTTTCTTTAGTATTCCATTTTCCCCCAGTTGTGTGTAAACAACAATTTGTAACATTTGTTTTTAAAACTTTTAGTTCCAAATTCTCTCCCTTCCTCCCTCCCCCCAACCTCCCACTGAGAGGGCAAGCAATTCAATATAGGTTATATATGCATAATTATGCAAAGTATCCATAATAGTTAGGTTGAGAAAGAAAACATTTTTTAAAACTCAAGAAAAATAAAGCAAAAAACAAAAGTTGCTTCAATCTATCCAGACACCATCAGTTCTTTCTCTGGAATCAATAGCATTTTTCACCCTAAACCCTTCAGAGCTAGTTTGGATTGTTGTACCGCTGAGAAAAGCTCAGTCATTCACAGCTAATCATCTTCCAATACTGCTGTTACTTTGTACACAGGACATTTTCCTTTGCATCAGCCCATGTAAATCCAGGTTTCAAAAAGAATTTTGTCACTGTTACTTGTGCTACCTGTATTTCCCTCCATCCTATTTCCCTCGTCCCATTCATTCTAGTCTCTCTCTCCTTTCACCCTGTACCTCCTCAAAAGTGTTTTGCTTCTGACTGGCCCCTCCCCATTCTGCCCTCCCTTCTCTTATCTCCTTCCCCTTCTATTTTCCTGCCAGGTAAGCTAGATTTCTATACCCCATTGCCTGTGTATCTTAGTTCCCAGTTACACATAAAAACTGTTGAACATTCATTTTTAAAACATAGTGTTCAAAATTCTCTCCCTTCCTTCCTCCCCACCCACCCTCATTGAGAAGACAAGCAATTGGATAGAGGTTATGCCTGTGTAGTCATGCAAAACACTCCTGTAATAGTCATGTTGTGAAAGACTAACTATATTTCCCTCCATCCTATCCTACCCCTCGCTTATTCTATTTTCTCCTTTGGCCCTGTCCTTCCTCAAAAGAGTTTGCTTCTGATTACCTCCTCCCCCTATCTGCCCTCCCTTCTATTGTCCCCCCTCTCTTATTTCTTTCCCCCCTCCTTTCCTATAGGGTAAGATAGATTTCCATATCCAATTGAGTGTATATGTATTCCCTCCTTAAGCCAAATCCCATGAGAGGAAGGTTCACTCATTCCCTCTTACCTCCCCCTTTCCCCCTTCACTGTAAAAGCTTTCTCTTGCCTCTTTTATGTGAGATAGTTTACCCTATTCCACCTCTCCCTTTCTCATTCTCTCAGTACATTCCTCTCTCACCCCTTATTTTTATTTTTTAGGTATCATCCCTGTGCCCTCTCTCTTCTACTACCCTAATACTGAGCAAGGTCTCATGAGTTACAAATAACATCTTTCCATGTAGGAACACAAACAGTTCAACTTTGATAAGTCCCTTGTGATTTCTTTTTCCTGTTTACATTTTCATGCTTCTCTTGAGTCTTATACTTGAAAGTCAATTTTTCTATTTAGTTCTGGTATTTTCTCAAGAATGAATTAAATACTTCTACATCACAGAATATCAGCTTTTCCCCTCATTGATTACACTGTTTTGCTGGGTAGGTGATTCTTGGTAACCCTGGCGCCTTTGACCTTGGGAAGATTGTGTTCCAAGCCCTCTGATCCCTTAATGTAGATGCTGCTAAATCTTGTGTTATCTGGATTCCGGCTCCGTGATGCTTGAATTGCTTCTTTCCAGCTGCCTGCAGTATTTCCTCCTTAACCCGGGAACACCAGAATTTGGTTATAACATTTCTGGGAGTTCTCCTTTGGGGAGCTCTTTCAGGAGGTGATGGGTGGATTCTTTCAATTTCTGTTTTTCCCTTTGGTTCCAGAAGATCAGGGCAGTTTCCCTGACAATTTCTTGAAAGATGGCGTCTCTAGGCTCTGTTTTTGATCGTGGTGTTCAGACAGTCCAATGATTTTTAAGTTCTCTCTCCTGCATCTGTTTTCCAGTGAGATTTTCCATGCCGTCTGCTATTTTTTCTTTCCTTTTGTTTTGTTTTATAGTCTCTTGATTTCTCATTGAGTCATTGGCTTCCATTTGCTCCATTCTAATTTTGAAGGAATGGTTTTCTTCAGTGAGCTTTGGGACCTCCTTTTCCATTTGGTTAGTTCTGCTTTTAAGGCCTTCTTCTCCTCATTGGCTTTTTGGGCCTCTTTTACCATTTGGCCTAGTCTGTTTTTTAAGGTGTTATTTTCTTCAGTATTTTTTGGGTCTCTTTCACCAAGCTTTGGCTCATTTTTCATGGTTTTCTTGCATCATTCTCATTTTTGTTCCCCTTTTTCCCTCTACTTCTCTTACTGGATTTTCAAAATCCTTTTTGAGCTCTTTCATGGCCTGAAACCAATTCATATTTTCCTTGGAGGTTTTGGATTTAAGAGTTTTGACTTTTTTTTTACTTTCTTCTGATGATATGTTTTGATCTTCCTTGTCACCAAAGAAACCTCTATAGTCTGAGACTTTTTTCCTGTTGTTTGTTCATCTTCTCAGCCAATTACTTGGCCTTTTAACTCTTTGTTAAGGCAAGGCTCTGCTTCCAGTGTGGAGGGCTCACTGTTTGAAGCTTCAGGGTTTTGTGCAGTTGTTTTCAGAGGTACTTCTAGGGACTTGTAAGTTTTCAGTTCTTCCAAGGTGGTCTGATCTAAGGAGAGGTGTGGTTGCTGCTCTACTGACTTGTGTTCTGGTCTATGAGTGACCACAAGCACTCTTTTCTGCCTTGGAACTGTGAGGAGGGTTCCCTCTTTACCACTGCTTTTACCATAGCCTTCTTCAGGGTCAGAGAACATCACAACCCACTGCCTAATATAGAATAACAATGTGTGGGGCTTCCTGAAAAACAAACCTCCCCTAAGCAAGCTTCTCCTGTTGGGCTCAGCTCCATGCTTCACAAAACTCCTTCCACCACAGATTTCATGTGATCACATTCAGCCTACTGGGGGCAGAGTATATTTTCAAATCAGGGAAGGTCCTCAGATTCCCTTAGGCTTATCAAGGGGCAGGGAAGATCTTCACATTCCCTTACCATTACACCTTCTGATCAGTTGTTTAATCTTCTTACAATCTGTGGGCTGCTGCCACCACCACTGCCCCAGGACTGTGCTGGGGCCGGGGCTGGACTGTTCTCCTCTCTCACCCAAATCCAACAGACCTTTTCTATTGACCTTCTAAATTATCTTTGGTACTTGTGGATTGAGAAGTCTGGATACCACCACAGCCACCAGTGAGACCCAGAGCCTGCTCTAGTTTTGCTGGGGCCCAGTCTCTGTTGGTATGCTTTGTACTGAGCTGTGCTCCTCTCTCAGACTGGTGCAACAGACCTTTCTCATTGACTACCCAGGTTGTCTTGGGCTGGAGATTTGCCTCATTCTGTCATTCTGCGGGTTCTCCCACTCTAGAACTTGTTTAGAATCATTTTTACAGGTATTTGGAGAGGTTTGGGGTAGAGCTGAAGTGAGTCCCTGCCTTTACTCTGCCATCTTGGCTCTGCCCCCTGATGTATCTTCTGTGCTCCTGTGATGCCAGTCTTGGCAGCACACCTGAGTTCTGTTGTTGTCAATAATTTCAAATTCTATTCACATAGTATAATGAACTCTATTCAGCAATAAACTAAATATTGTTCAATAAAGTATAACACTCATATCAACATCCTTAAGCAAAACATATTATAAGCAAAACATATCAAAGCTGTAACACCAATGTGATATTTACAGTGCCTACGGTGACTATAAATATGCTGGTGTAGTTGTGAATCACAAAATATAACAGGCTCTCCACATGGAGGACAGAAAGAAAGCATTTATTCAAATACCAGAAAGCCGAGACCCAGAACCAGAAATTCAAAGTCATTACAGTAATCATGAAGTTGGTACACATAGTTAATGCAGAGAATACCCACATTCCCAAGCCTTCACAACAAAACAGGTTACCTGAGGCAAGGATCCTTCTCTCTTCACTCACTCCCTCAAATGAGGACCCTCCTCTCTTCACTCATGTGGATGGCTCTCAGAAGTTCTCAGAAGAAGTTCTGGCTGGCTCTCAGAAGAAGTTCTGCCACCACAAGTTCTGTTCTCCAAATCTCTTTCCTCTCTAGTCTGGGTCTCTCCTTATATATGGTATTAGCTCCTCCCTGCCCCACTCATTCCTGTTACATCAGCAAGTTCATCCCATTGTGGGATTCACAAGTTCTGGGTCTTAATACTTGACACAATTATGAACTTGAAACTAAGTGCTAAGTACCTGTTAGCTTGCCAATACAAGGGGCATGGAAGATCTTCAAATCCCTTTACCATTACAAACACTCAGTATATCATATGGTGCATAGAAGTATCATTTCATTCAGTAACATTTCCCAAAATATTTGTTTACATAATCAGGTGGTCCCAGGCTAGGGTCTTCCCTAGCACAATACATCCTTAAGGGGTAGCAGAAAACACAAACACCATCCACCCATAGGTCACAGTAAAGTCACAATCTCCTCAATCAATACAGAGTGTCCAAGTAAAGTCCTCTCTCATATTGACTCAAGGCTGACTTTCAGACCCCATGGCTCTTCCTCTATTGCAGTGGTTCTCAACCTTCCTAATGCCATGACCCTTTAATAGTTGTATGTGGGTGTGTCTGCATGTGGGCGGACCCGCCTGGAGACCATTGGAAATATGTGTTTTCCAATGGTTTTGGGCAACCCCTATGACCCCTGTGAAAGGGTTGTTAGACTCCCAAAGGGGTCGCGACCCACAGATTGAGAACCGCTGCTCTGTTGGCTGATGGTTCCTGATTCTCACCTGGATTCACAAGTAGGCAGCTCTCTGCTCCTGCACCATATCTCAGCTCACAGGGACTGCTCCACTCCAAGCTCCTGCCTGACAGCAGGCTCCAGGGGCTCCTGCCAGTAGCTTCTGTTTCTATGAAAACAAAGCTTAACAGGGCTACAACAATATTTATACACATTATCAGTACTATCATCTCAATTCATTTTAACTGATCTTAAAAGGGGCTTAAGCTAAGCCTCCTTCCCATGGGTGGATCTTTGCTCTTCAACTCAACTCACTCATAAAGACCAAAAGACAGGGCTTCTCTTTCTGGAGTTAACATAGACCAACAGGGCTTTCATCTGAGAAATTAACACAGATCAACAGACAGTGCCAACATCACAAACATTCTTTCTGTCAGGCCTCCCCACAAGCAAGTTTCTCTAGCCCACTCACACACACCTCTCTCTCTCAGCTCTGCTCCTCTCTCTACTCTGTTTTCTCCCTCCAAGAAATACAATATATACTATTTCCAATCAAAGACTCTTGATTCAGTCAAAGGTAAGACTCAATCATAGGCACTTGATTGGCTAAAACTCAATCCGCACAAACAGCAAAAAATCTTACTTTGCTTGCTGTTACAGCTCCTACACCCCAAAGCATGAAAGAAAGTGTGAAACACTAAATAGAGGGAGAACAGCAGTGCCAAAGAAACCAGCCTTCGTGGTACCTAGCTCTGGGCAGGGAGATAAAGGAGCTGTGATGTGTGATTGGTCAAACATAGCTCTCTCCCTCCCTTTCTCCCTCTCTTCCCCTCTCTGTCTCTCTCTCTCCCTCTGTTTCTCTCTCTCTCTCTCTCTCTCTCTCTCTCCCCCCCTGTCTGTCTCTCTGTCTCTGTCTCTCTCCTC
The DNA here is from genome assembly GCA_028627135.1 of Pseudochirops cupreus. Taxonomy (NCBI): domain Eukaryota; kingdom Metazoa; phylum Chordata; class Mammalia; order Diprotodontia; family Pseudocheiridae; genus Pseudochirops; species Pseudochirops cupreus. The sequence goes on along the minus strand of CM053580.1, from coordinate 592,444,550 downwards.
TCTCCTCTTCTCTTCCCCCCCCCCCACCCCGGCTTACAGCATTTTTTCATCTTTTACCATCATACAAAGAGATTGGGCCTCTTTATGACCTTGCTCAGCAGGCTTTTCTTCCCCATGTAGACAGACAGAGAATAGTCCCAGATTTCCTGTGCTTGCTCTTAACCTTTTTCCTCTGAATGCAGGGCCCCTCCACTACCTAGAATTCTACACTCCCACAAGCAGGCTCCCTAAAGGGGCAGGTCCATGCGGGATGGCCGCAGCCACAGATGCCTGAGCCTTCTCCTGGGGAGGGCCCTTATTGGCCAGTCTCCCCCATCCCCTGCCACACACACCTATGCAGCTAGGTGACACAGTGAATAGAGCCCGAGTCAGGAAGACCGGAGTTCAAATCCAGCACAGAACCTTCCTGGCCATGTAACCCCCTGCTGTCAGTTTTTTCATCTGTAAAATGAGGGTAGCTCTGACCAGGGTTGTTGTGAGGATCAAAGGAGCAAACCTTTATAAAAAGCGTTTAGCCTCACATGGGCCTGGAGTGGACACAGGGCCTGTTCTGTTTTCACCAAAGTAAGAACTTCTGGGTGAATGACTGGGTCTTTCTGGTCAGAGTGGGGAGAGAAGCCCCAACGTGTGGGAGGGAGCCTGAGCCGAGCTTCTTCTGAAAGCTGATGGCTCTGAAGGGCGCCCTTGGATACAAGGCTTTGGGTGACACTGGTCCAAGGCGCATCAATGGCTACTTCATTGGGACTACCCCTCCCTCTACTCCATTATGGCTAGATCTTCCCAGGAGAGCTCTCTCTGCCCCCTGAGGGATGTTGTAGTGTGCAGGATTCCTTTGGGGGGGCGAGGTTCCTGCAGACCCTCAAGTCCCAGGATTTTGAATGTGGCAATAAGATGATGGTTTTGAGCGTCACCTGGTGGCCAACTCAGAATCAGCCTAGCGCCTGTAGGATAGTCTGGGACAGATGAGAGCTTTCTGAGGGCCCTTCAGAGTTGGGGATTACAGAAGGTGTCCAGGGCAGACAGCGGCATGCTCAGACCTGTGTGGTAGGAACATGATTCGGGCAGCTCTGAGAGTCAGCGAGCCCATCACTAGCTGTACAGCCAAGGTGTGAGGGGAAAGTGACCAGGCAATGATGTATGGGGTAGCAATCTGCTTGGAGAGAAGGGAACCGGTGTGGGAAGGGAGGAGGGTCAGAGAACCCAGAGGGCTCCCATCTGGGTACCCAGGAGGCCATGGTGGTGCCCAGGAAGGATGAGCGGATCAGTAGAGCCTGGGGTGAGGCCAGGAGGCCCACCCATAGCTGACCCTCTCCTGCAAATGCCCTCAAGGTTGTGGTCCCCCCAACTTTGCTCCAAAGCCTTCCTGGACTTCACTCTTAAAAAGCCTGAGTCCTTAGTGCACAATGCAGCTGGGGCACATGACTTACAGCAACAGACTGGCGGCTGCATTCTGTGTAGCAGCCAACACCCGGGGAAGCAAATTCACCCCTTCAATGGGCAATGAGGATTCTGAAGAATTCAGAAGAAAAGGGGAGAATCTGACCTGGAGCTGAGAGCAGTGAGTGCCTTCCAAGAAGCTGATTTTCTGTTGTGACAAGGAGGCCTGACCCACTTAAGAGTCTGCTTTCCAGTCCTGGGGCCCTGCCAGCCCCAGCAAGCCTCTCAATGCCCTCAGTGCTAAAGGCTGAGTAACACTAGCTCACAAGGTGAGGTAGCTGTGACCTCCTGTGACCCTCCCCGCAGCCCTGGGACCAGGGGGCCCACTCTCCTGAAGGTCAGGCAGGTGGCCTGTGCAGGGGGGGGGGGGGCGCTGCCTGGGGGCAGGGCCAGAGCCCCTGGGGCACTCAGAGCTCCTAGCCCCAAAGACTGTGTGCCCTGACATTCAGTAGGCGCTCTAGAAATGCTCCTCTTCTCTCTGCTAGGATCTGGGCCCCGCCTGGGGCAAAGGCAGACACCCACTAGACTGGGAAATAGACTGTCTTAAGCCGGGCTATGCCTGCTTGTCAAAACAGGAAATCAGTTTCTTGGCACCATAGTCAGTCCTCCTTGGGCATGGGAGCACACACAGTGCTTCATCCAGCCTGGCCTGTGCTCTAGGTGCCCAGGTGCCCTTGGGGACCCAGAAACCTCCCCTCAGACTCGGGGGTCCCAGGGACTCTTCCTGTGCCCCCTCTCACCAGGCACACTGTGGGCATTACAGGATCAATCACTGAGAGGACAAGCTGGCCAGCAGTGCCCGAGCCTTCTGCTCATGCGTCCAAGCAGGAAGTGTCCAGGAGAATGTGGCAAAGGTCGCTCTCTCCAGGTCTCCTCCTTCCCACTTGGGCCTGCCACCTGCAATGGCCTCAGAACTGGGGCTTCCCCGGGGCATCTGCACACCCAAGAGCAGAGGAAGGCAGCCCCTGGAAGGACAGTTCCAGAGCCTGACTGAGGACGGTAGGAAGAAAGTCGCCCCAGGTGGCCTCCACTTCCCTTTCCTCTGCCCCAGACTGAACTTTGGCCTCCAAACAAAAAGGCTCTGAGCAGTAAAGAGAGGGAGCGGCATCCTCCCAAACTGGAGGCCCAGCATTGGTCTGAATGGCCGGGGCAGCGGGGGATAGCCCCCAGGACCTAAAAGGGAAGGGACGGAGCCTGCAAACAGAGGCCAGTGAGCCTGCCAGGCAATCCCGGCTGGGAGGTCTCTCTTTGTTGGTTAGCAAAGAGACAGAAAAGGCAACAATCATCACCGGAGGCCCCACACAGGTCACCATGGTCAGGGTCTCCCCTCACCCCCTCCTCAGATTTTCTCAGGCCCTCTTTACCCCTGCTTTTTCCCTTTCTCTTTCTCTCCATCTCCAGGCAGGATGACCCTTTCCAACCCTGGCCTTCTCGCCTCCAGAAGCCCTCGTCCCCTCCTCCATGCCCCCTTTGCTTGCCCCAGACCTCCCCCCAGGGCCTCCTTTGCTCCTAGTTATAAGCTGAATGTATGAATGAATGAAGCGACATGTTAGCCAGCCTGGAGGACCTCCCCTCCACCCTCTCCTTCCCTGGTCACCAACAGAGCCAGCCCTTCTGGCCCAGCCCTTCCCACCTTCTCCAGCAGATTGCAGCCTCTGCCTCGCTCCCTCCCTTCCTCCCTCCCTTTCAATGGCTCCTTCCCTTCTGCTTTCATGTGCCCACCTCTCCTCCATCCCTCAAGAGCCTTCCCTCAACCCACATCCCATCTCTCCTCCTTTCCCAGCCAAGCTCTTTGAAAAGACGTCTACACTCGGTGCCCCCATTTCTTGGCTAGTCCCCCACCTCCTTGCCCTCGGCTGACACGACCTTTCCAAGGTGAAGTGTCTTCACTGCCAAACCTGGCCTCGCTGCATCACCCTATGCTCCTGGAGACTATCCTCTCCTTGTGTGGCATGCAGGACTCTCCTGGCCCCCACCTCCTCTGACCACCCCTTCTCGGCCCCTTTGTTAGGGGCTCACTCAATCACACCCTCATTATTGTGAGAGGGAGTCCCCAACCTTCTCCCTCTGCTCACTCTCCCCTCTACTGTCTTTCTCTCCCTCCCTTCCTTTTTCCCTCTCTCCTCTCCCTTCCTTTCTCCCTCTCTCCTCTCCCTCCCTTTCTCCCTCTCTCCTCTGCCTCCCTCTATCCTCTCTCTGCCTCTCCTCCCCACCTCTCTCAACCTCCCAACCTCATCAGCTCCCTCCCAACTGGCCTCCTTGCCTCCCATGCCAGCCCATCCTCTACACCGCTGCCCATCTGACCAGAGGCTTCCCCCCTTGGTCAGCCCCTACACAGGGCTTCCCTATTGCCTCTAGGATCAAATACCAACTTCTCTGCTCAGCTCTGGGAGCCCTGAGGTGCCTGCAGCCCCAGCCTCAATGGGAATGGCTCCCCTTCTCATCCTCCGTGCTGGGCTGGCACAGCCGCTGCCAAGGCCTGCACTGTCCACCTCCTCACCATCCCAGATCCCCTCTGTTCCTCTAAGACGCCACAGCCCCCCCTGATGCCAGGCCCCTGCTCATGGCTGCTGTCTTTCCACGTGTGTGCCTCTACACACGTGTACATGTGTTCATGTACATATGCCTGCCCGCATGGTCCTCCCATTGCTGCCGGGCACACTTTTCCATGCACCTGTATGTGGAGCCCACAGACCATCAGCTCCCTGCAAGCTGGGCTTGGGACCATTCCAGTCATCATACACACACCTCCAGTGCCCGGCACAGCGCCCGGCACAAAGGGGGAGTGTGATACGGATGTGTTGAAAATCCAGGCACATGAATGTAATGGAATATCCCTGTGCCCTCAGAAATGACGAAATGGACAGTCGAGGCAGCACACTGGGACAGACCAGACAGCTTGGAGCCGGTGACTGCAGGGCCAGCCCCAAAAGACAGAGGACCAGAGCTGCTCCTGATAGATAGGGGGCAGCTGGGGGTGCAGTGCAGGGCTGTGGGACTCCAAGGTAGAAGACCTGGGGTCCAGTCCAGCCTCACACACTTCTGACCAGCTAGGGCAGTCACCTCACCTTCGTGCCTATCTGTGAAATAGACAGCACCAACCTCCCCGGGTTGCTGTGATCCTCCAAGGGTCCCTTAAGGGACAAGGTAAACTTGGATCCAGCCAGTGAGAGTCCTTACATAACTAACATTGTGTATTTGTCAGAACTGGGGGGCACTGGGGTATCACCGTGGCTGGAGCACTGGGCCTAGAGCCAAGAAAATCCGAGTTCAAATGTGGCCTCACATGCTTGCTAACGACGTGACCTCTGCTAGCCTCAGTTTCCTCATCTGTAGAACAGGTAGCAACAGCACCAACGTTCCAATGAGATCACGGCTGTAAAATGCTCGTACACAGCAGGGCCAGCAGAAACGTGGGCTGGTGTCATTTATCACAAGGGCTGGATGCACACCCCACACACAGTAGGCCTGGTGGTTATTTTGCTGTACTACAACATGGGGAGAAGCGGAAGAGAAGATGGAGCCTGGGGGAGGCCCGGTCAGGCAGCAAGGGGGGGGGGAGGAGGAGAGCCCACGAAAGGGGCCTGCTGGAAGGTCTCCAGTGCAGGGCCCCAGGGATCTCTCTGAGCCAAAGACTGACACAAGGCTCCGCCAACTGCAGACGGGGTCTGGCTGATAGAATTTGCACCCAAAGAGATCTCCACAGGCTAGAATTTAGGGTTAAATCTAAGAAGCTGGAATTTAATAGTGATAGACATGGTTACAAAAATCAGTAAGTACCAGAGAGGGACGGACATGTTTGGAGAGTAGTTTGTCTGAAGAAGATCTGGGGGTCTGAGAAGGCCACAAGCTCAGTGAGAGCCAAGAGGGGGAAGGGGCAGCCAAGAAAGCTAGAAGACCCTGGGGTTGGATCAAAGGAGGCACAGCTCCCAGGGAGGGGAGGGGATGACCCTGCCATCCGCTGCCCTGGTCAGGCTTTCCCTGGGGCTGCAGGAGGCTCAGTGCAAGGAATCAGGGTCACTCAGGGAGGAGGGCTCAGCCTCATCTGTGGGCCTTGCTAGGACGACTGCCCCAGCTGGAGTGGCTGCCTGCGCAGGGAGGGACCCCCTCCGAGGACCGCCAGCACAGGCTGGCCAACACCCCATCCAGGGGATGAGCCCGTTTTCACAAGCCCCTGTTTAGGGGCTGACGCGGATGCTGAGCTGGGGGCCCTAAGCCACAAACAAGAGCACGGGCCGGCCCTGGGGGGGGGGGGGGAGGCCTGCTTCAGCCCAGGCCACCTCCTCAGGTCAGGGATGAGGCCCAAGGTGAGGGTCCGGAGAGGACAGCCCCAGAGATGATCCTAGGTGGTCAATGCCCTGGGGCTGAGGGTCTAGGCCTCTGGAGGGTCTGGGATCAGACGGGTGACTGGCCCCCGGGGCTGGCCTTGGGCTGTTCCCTCCCTCTTTGACCTTGGCTCTGGGGCAGTCAAGGCCACAGGCCTGACCCTGAGGGAAGGGAAGAGGCAGGTTTGGGTGGGGGAGCCAGCTGAGCTGCCAGCACCTCTGATCACGTCGGGAGGCATCCCTGCCTAGCAGCACCCGGGGCTGCTGGGGCCCGCACCTTCCTGGCTTGCAGCTGAGCTCTCCGCCCTTCCTGTCAAGAAGAGGGATGAAAGGACATCTAGAGAAAGTGGCCTGGGGAGAGCAGTGAGCCCGCCAGGCCTCCAGCCTGGACTGTTCCTTCCTTCGTTCATGCATTCATTCAGTTCAGTCCTTTATCCTGTCGTTTATTTGTTCACGCATGCATTCATTCATTTGTTCATTCATTCATTCATTCATTCATTCCTCCATTTGTTCATTCCTTTCTTCCTTCCCTCCTTCCTTCATTCACTCGTGTCTGCCTCACGCAAGGCTCTGGACTGTTTCCCTGGATTTCAGCAAAGGGTTCCTGGGAATGGAAAGATGAAGGCTGTCCACTGGGGTCCAGAATAGGCTGTGAGCAGCTGGATGTGACAGCCGGTCGTCCAGTGCCCCCATCAGCCAGGCCAGAGGTCTCCAGGGGAGGGCCCCGGAGATCTGTGTGTGGCCTCGGGCACAAAGGGTGAGCCCCCCCAACATGCAGACAGCTTCAGCAGCCTGAAGCAATGGCCTAAAACGCGGGAGGGCCCCACTGAAAGGTTCCCCGCCCCTCCCCACCCAGGTCCAAGAATCAGCTTTGCTAGAACAAGGAGGACATTTCCAGAAAAGGTCTGGGGGTCCTAGTGAACTACAGGCTCAGGGTCAGGAGTACGAGGCGGGGCCCAGGGGAGAAGGAAGGAGCTTGAGCTGCCTGCCACAGGCTGGGGGAGGAGGGCTGCCCTGCCCTGTGGTGGCTGTGGCACAGAAGAGCAGACGACGGAAGGGGCCTGGCACGTACTGATGCTGATGGAGGCCTCGGCTCCGATCTGGGTGTGGTGACCACCCTTCTTCTCCAGCTCTCGTAGCACAGACTGCTCGAAGGCCAGGGCGGCGACTCGGGTGAAAAAAGCCTTCACGTTCTCCCCTGGGGGAGGACAGGAGGCTGTGACCAGCTGAGGGTGCCATGCCATCAGGCAGCAGCCTGCTGAATTCGCGCCCGCCACCCAGCACCGACCAGGCTAGGCCAGGAGGCCAGAGGAAAGCCAGGGCCTGAGAGGGAGCTTGGGCCACAGGCCCTCCCTCTCCCTCTCCCTCCTCCTGCACAGAGTGGCATCGACAGATGGGGAAACTGAGGTGCCGAGGGGCCAGTGAGGCATTTCCAAGACGACACAGGTTGTGAGTAGCAGAGAAAAGATTTGAACCCAGGCCCTGTGACTGAAGAAGTCAGTTTTCACAAGGCTTGGTCCCAGCATTCCCCACCCCCACCCCATCTCCCCCCCCATTTCCCCTCAGGACCCCCCACCCCATCTCCCCCCCTCCCATTCCCACCCTATCTCCCCCCCTCCCACCCCCACCACATCTTCCCATCTCCCCCATTCCCATCTTGTCTCCCCATCCCCCCCATCTCCCTCACCCCCACACCGCCTCCCCCCACCAGCCTTTGCCCCCTCCCTCAGTCTCCACGCTCAGACCCACCTGTTTTGGCAGACACTGACCAGTACTCAGCCCGCATCTCCTTGGCCAGGTGGACGGCATCCATCTCTGTCTGCTCACAGGCTGGACCTGACTGGGGGAGAGAGCAGAAGGGGGCAGGCCTGGCCATGAGCTGCCGACAGTCAGCCCTGTGGGATGGGTTGGCATCTCGGCTCAGTCCTGGTGTGAGCCCAGGCAAGCCCCCTCCCTCTCTGGGCATCGGTCTACCCCTGTATAATGGGGGGGGGGGTAGACCAGATGAGGCCCCTCCAGCTCAATCTGAGGACCCAACTCTGCCTCCCAGCTCCCCTGCCCTCATTCTCTAGCTCCTGTCCCCCAGAGCCGTCCACAGCCTGGCACACCGCAAAGCATCCACAGCGCTGGGAGGCTGGCAGCTGGGCCCAGCATGCTTAGCCCTGGGGCCTCCTCCTGTCTACAGCCTAAGGCTGGCTCTGACTCCAAGAGCTGGGAAGCCTGGAATCAGCCCCAGCCCTAGAGAGTGAAGCAGCTTTGGGATCCTGAGCCCTGGGAGGCTGTCTAGCCGTGAAGGAAGAGGCCAAGCCTACATCTCCAAGCCTGGCCAGCAGCAGGGTCCTGGGAAGCCCATCAGAAGCCACTGACTGACTCTGTGAAGCCTCTCCCCACCCTACAAAACTGGGGTCCACTCCCTGCCGGCTCCGCTGGACCCGCCTGCCCTGCCTGCCTGGGCCCCAGACACTGTGCCCAGGGCTTTTCTGCCCCTTCTTCTCTGGTCCTGCCTCAGGCCTGAGCTGGCCCCTATCCTCGTCTATGGTTTCTGCCCAGGGGCCAGGACGGGCACATGGGGCTGATGAATGGTCAGCGGGTCACTGGAGGGGCTGGGCACCTGCTAGAAGCGCATCCACCCACCAGTAAATCCTTCTTTGTCCCAACCAGGAAGACAAAACTGGAGTCAGGCTCGTTCTCCCTTTGGGCGTCTGCCAGCCACTGCCTGGGACAAAGAGAAAGGGGCAAACTGCACTGGGGAGGGGGGGAGAGGAAGAAGGGGAGGGAAAGGGAAGGAGGGGGAAGGGAGAGAGGGAGAGGAAGGAGTAGGAATCTGGGCACTCACCTGGTATGGTCCAGGGTCTGGATATCTGCTAGGTCAAAGGCAGTGATTATAACTGGCCGGGCACAAGAAGCAGGGGTTAGAAATGTCCCTGAGACCCTGAGAGAGGGTGGAGGGCACCCGACCACTTCTGCCACCTGGGCAGAAGGCACAGCCAAGGCCCAGGCCAGCAGGAGCTGCAGCCCTGCCTGCCCTGGCCCCTGCCCCACCCACCTCCAAGCTGTCTCTGGGACACATTACGACCTACTGAGGCAGGCGGCCCCCCCATCCACACCAGGCCCACACAGGCTACTCAGCCTGTTGCCTGCGGCCAGAAGAGCCATCTTGGGTGCAGGGAGTAGCCCTTCCGAGGGGCAGGATGATGTAAGTGCCAGGTGTGGCCCTGGAGGCACACTCGGGCCAGGGGAAGCATTAACTGGGAGTGGGGTGGGGTGCTTACCCTGGGCGCCCCTGTAGTAAGCTGAAGCGATGCACTTAAACTTTTCTTGTCCTGCTGTGTCCCAGCTGTGGAAGAAAGGAAAGCCCATGGGAAGAAGGGTCTCCTAAGTGGACAAGGGGCCAGCCTAGTGCTGTGTGGGGAGTGAGGGAGCCAACAAGGGAGTCTTGGCTGAGCCTTCATCCTCTGAATTCCTGCCTATCCCTTTAGAAGGGCCAGCCCAAAGACCAGTCACATGATGGTGACCGTGAAAACCTGGCCGGTGGGACCAGCCCAATGCAGGCCTGAAGGTACCTTGACCCTCATTTTAGATAATGTCACTTGGGTGCCTGGAGGGATTTGTCCAGACAGAGGACAGATTCACACACAGGTTCTGAGGTGGGCTGCCCCTCCTAGCCCTGGCTCCGAGGGTTCTTATTCCATCCATGGCTCCAGGACCAGGCCCCTTCTCCGGAAAGCTGCTTTCTGCTTTCTCTGGCCCAGGTCCTAACTCCTGAGCCCTCCTATGCCCAGGCTCAAGGGGCCTCCTCCTCGCCACCTTCTTGGGAATCCAACATGCCATGGTCAGACAGAGTCACCACTTCACACACTTCCTTCTGGCCAGTGGTGAGCTGAGATGGTCGGCCTGGTCTGAGGGCAGGGCCTTCGGCATCCCCCAGGGCCAAGCTCGTGGCTTCAGGGCCTCAGTGAGAGGGCAGCAGGCCAGGAGGCCTGACAGCAGCACTTGGGAAAGCCTGGCCCAGAAGGAGGGAGGCAGGGAGGGGCTGAAGGAGGCAGGGAAGGCAGAGGCTCAGGCCCACTTACATCTGCAGGCTGTAGGGGATCCCAGCAATCTGGAACCTCTCTATTTCAAAATCAACTCCAATCGTGGCCTTATAGTCCCGATCAAAAACGTCTTTACAGAACCTAGGAAGGAAATGTGGCTTCCCATGGCTGACAGCTACTGAGCCTGAAGGCCCACTCAGCCCCCCAGATCTTTTTCAAAAAGATGTCAGTTGGGCCACACCACCCTTTTCTGGTCCCTGTGAAGTTGGCTGATTGGTCTGGAAGGCCACGAGGGCAGTGGGGGCAGGGGTGGAGGACACCACCCAGTCCAACTGATCAGCCATAAAGGGCAGGTGGATGAAGAGAGCCAGGGCAAGGACCAAGGACAAGGCTGAGGAGGAGGAGGGCCAGGTAGGGATGAAGACCTGTTCCAAGTCACCTGAGATGGGCCTCAAAGGATGGGGAGGAGAAAGAAGGAGAACCCGAAGGGCAGGTTGAGTGGGGGTCAGGGTGAGAAAAGCCTTGAGTCTGAACATGACCCAGAAGGTCCAAGGAGGGCCCTGAACAGCACACTGAGATCACAGAATCAAAGATTTAGTGCTGACGGGAACCACTGGGGTCAGCCCAGAGAGGGCAAGACCCTTGCCCAAGGTCACACAGCATGGACCACAGCGCGGCTGGGGGGGAGGGGAGCCACTGGGGGCATGAAGCTCTGAGGGGAACCGGCTCTAATGGTCTGAAGGAGGCCTAGCCTCTGGGCATCAGAGGGGGCTAATGGGTGTAAGGGTCTAAGGGTCTAAGCCAGGATAGGGTACCTGTTAATGAGGCTGGTCTTCCCCACGTAGAGATCTCCAAGGACGACCACTTTGGACACCTTCAGCCTGGGAGGGACACAAAATCAGAGCATCGCTGGGGGGCGATGTCCTCATGCATCATTTGTCCCTCAGCCAACATGGGCTGGATAAGTCTGCCTGGTGCCTCATGGGCGCCCCCCCCATCTGACGAGGCCTGAGCCCACCTGAGCCATGAGTACAGCACCCCCAGCCCAAGGGAAGCCTGACTTCACACAAAAGGGCACACACACTCACACTCACACACACAGACACAGACATGCAACACACACATACATACACACATGTACACACACAACACATACAGACACACACTCACACAATACATACACAGACACATATACATACTCACATTCACAGACACACAACACACACATACATACACACACGTACACACACAACACATACAGACACACACTCACACAATACATACAGACACACACACACACTCACATTCACACACACACAGATACACTCACACACAACACAGACACACACTCACACACACAACACACACAGACACATACACAGATACACATGCACTCACAACACACACACACAACACACACTCACGCACACAGCCAAGTATTTACCAAGCACACACTGTGGACCCAAGCCCATTACCACACAACAAGTCTTGCCCTGCCCTGCCCGGCTCAGTCTAATGGGGGAAAAAACGTGTGAAGAAGCTCTAAAGAGAACAGAGGAGACATGAACTCAGGGGAGGCTTCCTGGAGGAGGCGGCCCTGGAGCTGGGCCTTCCAGGGCAGTCAGAGGTGGGAGCGGTGCGAGCGTAGGAGGTGGAGCAGCCCGGGCAGGGGGACAGTCAGAGAGAAAACCTGGAGGGGAGAGGGAGGCCCCCAGGTCAGAGGATGTGCTGGGGAGGGGCCAGCTCCGAAGGGCTCTGAACACCAAATGGAGCATCTGCTGTTTGCTCCTGAGGGTGATGGCGGGGAGGCCGAGGGACGTGGCCAGACCATTACATTGGGACTTCTGGCATCCAAGACGGCAGAGTAAGTCATAGATAGTGGTCCCTCCCCTATTCTCATCCCAAACACCCAGGAAACAGCACCCGGAACAGATCCCGGAATGGTGGAGCCAGTGGAAAGATGCAGTGGAGCAGACTTTTGATCCAGGAGACTCAGAGAATTGGCAAATGAGGTCCACATTACTGGGGTGAAAGGAGAGCGTGTTCCAGGACAGGAGGCATCCCAGCAAGCCCATGGCAGGCTCCACCTCAACAGACCAGTAGAAGATCCTGAGCCCCACAGCAGGGGAGCCGGCGAATGTCAACACCAGGACCCCCACACGGGCCTTAGCTCAGCCAGAGGAACAGGCAGACTCCAGTCAGAGAGAACCACCAGGTGTGCTGGTGTGACCCCAGGTGGGCAGGCATCCTCCTGCAGCCGGACATCCGGGGAAACACAGAAAAAATCCACAAAGCCGGAGATCAGGCCCCTGCCCCCCAGCATAAGAAGCTCAGGACAGCAGCCCCTGTACTCCAGCAGGAGGGCTCAACTTTAAAAGCCAGGAAATAGGCAAATGCTGCAAGCAAAAAGCAAAAAAGGACCTTGGCCACAGAGAGCTTTATGGTGATGGGCAATATCAGGAGAAGACAACACTGTCAATGTGCCTACATCTGAAACCTCAAAGGGAAATATGAATTGCTTCCAAGCCCCAAAAGCCTTCTCAGAAGAGCTCAAGAAGAATTTTAAAAGTCATTGTGGAAAGGAATGAGAGGTATGCAAAATAGAGTCAACAGCTTGGAACGGAAAAGACAAAAATTGACTAAAGAAAAGAAGTCCTTAAAAAGCAGAACTGGCCAAATGGAAAAAGGAGCTCCAAAAGCTCACTAAAGAAAATGATTCTTAAAAATTGGAACTGGGCAAGCGGAAGCTAATGACTCTATGAGACATCGAGAATCAGTCCAGCAACATCAAAAGAATGAAAAAATAGGATGAAAGACAAAATACCTCATTGGAGAAACAACTGACCTGGGAAATAGATCCAGGAGAGAGAATCCGAGAATCACTGGACTATCTGAAAGTGATGATCCAAAAAAGCCTGGACAGCATCTTTCAAGAAATTGTCACGGAAAACCTCCCTGGGGTGCGAGAATGAGAGGGCAAAATATTCACTCAAAGAACCCACCAATCACTGCCCTGAAAAAGACCCCAAAACAAAACCCCAAGGAATATAGCAGGTCAAGGAGAAAACACTGCAAGCAGCCAGAAAGAAACAATTTCATATCGTGGAGCCACAGTCGAGATTACGCAGGATTTAGCAGCTTCTGCACTAAAGGATCACAGGGCTTGGGATACAATATTCTGGATCTCCTTCACAGCAAAACTGAGCATAATCTTGAAGGAGAAAAGATGGACAGTCAATGAAATGGGGGACTTTCCATCATTCCCGATGAGAAGACCAGAGCTGAACAGAAAATTCAGTCTTCAAATACAACGCTCAAGAGAAGCATACAAAAGTAAAGAGGAACCGGGGGGGGGGGGTGTGTGGGGTGTTCTTCAACGAGGTAAAACTGTTTACATCCCTCCATGGGGAGATGATACTTGTATCCTTGAGATACTTGCTGCATCTTCCTTACGACAGTTAGGAGGGGTACACAGAGACAAAGGTTCTAAGTTGAATTTGATGTGATCATAAAAATAATTAGGGAGTGAAAAAGAGGACTGTACTGGGAGGAGAGGAGAGGAGGAGACAGAAAGGGGTGAATTACATCACATGAAGAGGCACAAAGACCTAGGACACAGAGGGAAAGAAGGGATGGGGCAAGATTTATTTGAACCACACTCTCATCATATTTGGCTCAAGGGGGAATAACAGACTGTAATGGGAATGAGAATTTGAAGATCTTCCCTGTCCCTTAATAGACCTAGCGGGGGGTTTGACCCTCCCCTGCTGTGAAGTAAACTCTGCCCTCTAATAGGCTGAATGTAGTCACATGAAGCCTGTGATGGAGGGAGTTTGCTGAAAGGAGAAGCAGAGCCCACAAAGAAGCTGGGTCAGAGTGAGTCTGACAGCTGGAGACAGTTGGGGACAGAGGCAGAGCTTAGGCAAGGAAATAGAGGCTTTGTGAGTAAATATTGATCATGTATTGGTTTGTGGGAAGGCTGAAGGATGCTGTGGCTCTCAGTGTTATTATGGTTTCTGAATATCTTTGGTACTTTGGCTTACTGGTTTGGGGATTCCGTTTTCTGGTGTCTAAATAAATTCTTCAGCTTTATCCTTTATCTGGAGAGTCTGGCATATTTTGCAATGAAACGTCATGAGATAGTTATAGTCACCATCTCTATCGTGATCGCGGGTGCTATAAATATTGCATTGGTGCTACACATACACACTTACTTGATTACAGAAATCTCACTCTGTAGGGAAATAGGAAGGGAAAGGGGAAAGAAAAGGGAGGGGGCTGATAGAAGGGAGAGCTGACTGAGGGAGGCAGCAGTCAGAAGTAAAACACTGGTGAGGAGGGATAGGGTGAAAGGAGAGAGAAAAGCATAAATGGGGAAAACAGGATGGAGAGTAATCAGAACTGTGAATAAGAATGGGACAAACTCTCCCATAAAAGGGAGGAAGATAGCGGAATGGATGAAAAACCATAATCCTACAATATGTTGCTTACAAGAAACACATTTGAAACAGGGGGATACAGAGTAAAAAGAGTAAAAGGCTGGAGCAGAATTTACTATGTTTCAACTGAGGTGAAAAAAGCAGGGTTAGGAAGATCACTGTGGCAGCTCAGTGGAGGAAGGACTAGAGGGAGAAAGACTGAGGCAGGCAGACTCCTCAGCACCTCCTGCCATAGGACAGATGTGGGGAGATGAAGGCCTGCACCTGGGTGGGTGCAGGGCCAGGGGAGAAGAGGGGGCGTATTGGAGAGATGCTGCAGAGGTGAAAGGGACAGGCCTTGGCATCATATTGGAAATGAGAGAGGGGTAAGAGTGAAGAGCCCAGGTTCCTAGGCTGGCAGCCCAAGAGGATGGGGAGCCCTGGAGAGCCCTGGGGAAGGGAAGGGGAAAGGCTTAGGGGGAAGGAGGAGCTCGGTTTTAGACCTTTTGACTGGACTTTCAAGATGTCTGAAAGGCAGTTGGAGATGAGAGACTGGAGGTTGGCAGGACAGAGAGATCTGAGAATCATTAACACAGAGACGGCCATTCAATCCATGGGAGCTGAGGTCACCCAGGGGAGAAGGAGAAGAGGGTCTCAGAACAGAGTCCTGAGGGACATTACGGTCAGAGGGCATGACCTGGAGGAGAGTCCAGAAGAGAAGACAGAGAAGGAGCAGTCAGAGGAGAACTGGGGGGCAAAGGGGGAAGAAAGAGAGAGGGGAGGGAGAGAGAGGAGAGAGAGAGAGACAGAGAGAGAGAGAGACAGAGACAGAGAGATAAAGAGACAGAGACAGAGACAGAGACAGCGAGAGAGAGAGAGAGAGAGACAGAGAGAGAGAGACAGAGAGAGAGAGAGAGAAAGGAGGAAGAGGAGAGAGAGACAGAGAGAGAGGGAGAGAGAGAGAGAGAGAGAGAGAGAGAGGTGGTGGAATGCTCTGAAAACCCAGAAAGAGGAGTGTCCAGGAGGAGGAATGCCCAGCAGTGTCCAAGGTTGTAGAGAGGCCCAGGGGAACAAGGATGGGGCAAAGGTCACTGGCCTGGACCATAAGTGGTGACTTTGGGGATGGCTATGGTGGAATAAGGAGGTCAGAAGCCCCACTGGATGGGGGACAGAAGAGAGGAAGCAGAGGCAGCAGTGCTGGGCCACCTTCCTGGGCTTGGCGGCCAAGAGGCTGACAGCTGGAGGATGGGGAGATCAGGGGGGGATTCTGGGGCCTCTTGCCCTCCCCTGCCCTGGCTGATGCAGCTCCAGATAACACCAGGTGCCTGAGAGGCTCTGGCTGCCTCCACAGTTTGGGTCTCTGGGAGCCCTACACCAATCTGCTCTGCAGGAGGACTGCTGACCCCCCAGCGGCAGGGACTTCCTTCTGGGGGGGTCACGCTGGGCCCAAGCTGCTGCCCCCACTTCCGAGAGTTCCTGGAAGTCTCAGACATGAGGCTGCAGGTTAGAGGCTGTGCTTTTCCATGTGAAAGTACATTGGGAGGTCCTTATTTAAGCAGGTCTTTGGAGGCAGAGGGCGGCACTGGGCCTAGTCTGGAAGATCCCGAGTTCAAATCTAAGCTCAGATACTTAGGACCCATGTGGCTCTGGGCCAGTCCCTTGGCCTCTGTCTGCCCCAGTTTTCTCAGCTGTAAGATGGGGATCATGATGGAGCCTCCCTCCCAGGGTCCTCGGAGGGATCAGATGAGACCACGTTTATAAGAGGGCAAGGCCAGCACACAGTAGGGCTAACTCCAGGCTCCTCCTGGTCCCTCCTCAGTCAGCTGGGGTGGGGCAGGGCCACATAAAGCCTGAAGCTCCCTGAGGGGGCTCCAGCCCAGAGCCCCGAGGGGAGAGACCTTGGGACCAGAAGGCCCAGAACAAAGAAGGGTTACTAAGAAGGCAGGAGCCCAAGCCAGGGAGCCAGTGTGGCCTGAGACCCCAAGGTCAGGGAGCCAGCGTGGCCTAAGGCCTGAGGCCAGGGAGCCAGTCAGTGTGGCCTGAGGCTTGCAGGCCAGGGAGCCAGTGTGGCCTGAGACCCCAAGGTCAGGGAGCCAGTGTGGCCTGAGACCCAGAGGTCAAGGAGCCAGTCAGTGTGACTAGAGGCCTGAGTCAGTCAGTGTGACCTGAAGCCTGAAGCCAGGGAGCCAGCTCCTGGCTGGTCTCCAGGCTTTAGCCTATCAGTTCTTTACCCCTCCTTCCACAGACATCTTCCCCAGCACAGGCCTGAGCCCCAGGCTGTAGCTGCTGACCCTTGGCCCTTCGGCTGAGCCGCCCCAGGTGTGGTCCCCGAATGGGGTGCTGAGCTCCTGCAGACCCCAGCAGGGACCAGCACTGAGGACATGCACATTTAATAAGGGCTCCTCCCTTCCTTGCCTCACTCAGCCTCCAGGCTGGGCTCCTCTGTAACAATGGCCTAACATCTACCTTCCAGGGCCCACTGATCTGCTCTGCTCCTCACCCAAGGCCCTAAAATCTGCCGTTGCTCCCCATGCCTCAAGGCCCCAGTGACCTCTCTGCAGCCTGACCTTTCTGGCTTCCTTTGCAGGCTGCCAGCCCCCTCTCCATGACGCCTCCCCTTCTCCCTGTGGCTCCTGCTCTTGCCTTAGACTATCTCCCATCCTCTGTCTCCATGCTGAATCCCCACCCACCCCATGCAAGTGCCAGGCCAGAGAGGGCTTGCTAACATAACATGATGTGGGACACACAACAGGGGCCTGATCAATGCTGGTCAGATTGGCCTGAGCAGCCTCAGCAGGCCACCTCGAAGGGCACTGACCTTGATCCTGATGCCCTACCCAGGGACACAGGGGACAGGAATGTGTCTGGCCTTCCTGCTCAGGCGCCCCCTCCCCAGCCAGCGAAGGATCAGGCTCAGCCTTCCCTCCTCCAATCTGCTGAGACAGGTCAGGCCTCCTCTGCCTCCTCAGACCCTCCTCTGCCTCCATTTCTGCTCTGATGCACCCTTCAGCGAAGTCCCCTCCTCTCAGTGGTGTTCCTCCCCCCGCTGGTGCCCCCCTCCCAGCAGTGCCCCCCCTCCCGGTGGTGCCCCCTCCCAGCAGCACCCCCCCTCCTCTCAATGGCGCCCCCTCCTCCCAGAGGTGCCTCCCCTCCCAGTAGCACCCCCCACCTCCCGGCGGTGCCCCCCTCCCAGCAGCGCAGGCTGCTGGTTTGTCTTCTGAAGATCCAGAGCTGATATCCTGCTCTGGAGATGACTTTCCCCCCCCCCTGCTGTTTCTGAGGCCAAGCCCCCCCTCAGGCCTCTGAAGATGAGCCCAGGGGCCCGGAGCACTGACAGTCTGTGGACTGTGCCCACACACATTTCCTGTTCTGACCTCAGCTGGGCCCTCATTGCTGCTTGGCAATCATTCCATGACACCCTTCTCAGCTCACTGTCCCCAGTGGCTCTTACACACCTCCCATGGCTCCCCCTCAGCTGAGACCCTGCCCCCTCTTTCACAGAAAAATGGGACATTCAGCATGAGCTCCCCCTCCCCTCATCTCTAGTCGCTCAGGTGTCAATGTCCTCCCAGGCTAAAGGGGCTTCCCTCCAGAGCCCTCCTCCTGCTCAGCTCACCCCCTGCCATCCTAGCTCCTCAGTTAGCCAATCAGAGACCTTCCTACCAGGCCCCAGCCCCCTTCACCCAGACCAAGCCATCCTGGCCTCCAGATCTCCTCCTTCCTCCAGCCACTGACCCTGCCCAGAGCCCTTCTAACCACAGGTGTTTGCGCATTGTTTCCCTCAAGGCAGGAACTGTGCCTAGGCCCCATTTGGACCCAAGACCAACTCCCTGGGGTGCAGGGAGTGTTTGCCTTACCCTCCCAAGACTGAAAGCTATCTGGTCCATCCTTTTCCTTTACAAATGGGGAAAATGAGGCCCAGAGATGTCTGACCTGATTGTCTCTCTTCCAGGCTGGACGTTCCCACCCAGGCCTGTTCCTGGGGGGGGGGGGGGGGAACCCTGCCTGCCAGTCTTTCTCCCTCACCCGAAGGTGAAGCAGAGATGGTGTTCTCCATCACTCCCCCCACTGTGCGTGGTGTGAGGCAAAGATGGCACTCTCCATCACTCCCCCTATTGTGCCCAGGGCGAGGGCAGGGCTGGCGTTCTCCGTCACTCACCCCACTGTCCCTGTCCTCCGCTCCTGGCAGGCAGCTCGCACCTGCCTGTGGAAGTGATCCTTGAGCTGAAGGCAGGCCTCAGGAGTGTACCACTGCAAAGACACAGAGAATCAGGTCTCTGAGTGGTGGCAAGAGGGAGGGTAGGCAGGCAGCTGGCACCTAGGAAGAAGGTCGGCCAAGGCCTGGCCCAATTGTGCCTATGGTGGGCACCCTGGCCAGCAATCTGTGGTCCCTGCTCAGAGCCCTGGGACCATTCACCAGAAGATCCCCCAGAGTCAGCCTTCAGGTCCCCCCAAGACCCCAGAGGTTGAGATAGAAGCATAGGGGAAGCCCCTGCCCTCTGCAGGCTCAACAATTGGCATCATTCCCTCCTGCTGCAAGAGGAAATGGCAAAGCCCAAAGGGCCTTTCTATAGCTTGGAAACTCACGGCCTTTAGTAGTCCAGAAGAGACCCCATGGGGCTGACCCCAATAACAAAGTGCTGACCTCCGACATCAGCCCTGTGAGGCCCTTCCAGTGTGGGACTTCCCTGCAGCCATGCAGAGACATGGAGAGACACACCCCACTGGGTTTCCCCGGGCCCTCTGATGGCCCTTGTCTGGCATGCCTCTTGCTGTAGCTGAGCCCTCCCCAGACCACAGGGCATCTTGGCCATGCTCGCATGTCTCATATTGTCTGGACCCATGGGCAGACATTCACTGCCCACATTGGGCTGCTGGCTCTCAGTCGCCCTCTCCCCCGTACCTGGGCCCCTCCTCACTGCCCACAAATGCCCCTTCACTGGACTTTCTCTCTCCCCATTCCCTCCAGCTAGTCTCTGCTGGACAGCTCCCCCAGTAGTGGCAGGAAGAGAGACCTCTTCTCACACTCAACAGGTCCAGAGCAGGCTTCCTTACCTTCCCTGCCCTGGGCCGATACCACGTGTGCCCAGCCTGGCCAGTACAAAATACATTTTCTGAGCATGGGAGTCAGGGAAAGCTGTGTCCTCAGAGAAATGATGGGGGCTAAGAGGTGGGGATGAGGAAGAGCACGATGGCCCCAGGGGGCCAATGACCTCCACAGGAGATCCAGACTGGGGAGGTCAGTAGGGACCAGACTGTCCAGGGCTGTCAAGGGCAAGCTAGGGACAGTAAATATGGCTCTGGAGCCACAAGGAGCCATGGAGGGCCCTCCAGCCACCAAAGGGATCTTCCTACAGCACAGGTCAGACCGTGTCATCAGTGAGGAGACTGAGGCAGGCAGCCCCCAGCAGCTAATACAATAGTCCAGGCATGAGGTAATGAGGCTCTGCACAGGTGGCCGCAGGGTCAGAGGAGAAAGGAAAGGAAGGTAAAGGAGTGTGAGGGTCTGGGAGGGTGCAGGTGCCCTTGGCACTAAGACAGGAGATGGGGGAGCCAAGGTAGATAAGAAGCCTTGCTCTGGCCACACTGACGGACTGAGGGGTTGTGGGCTGGTAGGTACAACGGCAGGTGGCCTGGTCTGCCTGGAGCCCAGATGACAGGGAAGGGCAGAGGGGAAGGGGGAAAGAACAAGGCAGGCTCCATGCAAGGGCTGGGGAAGGGCCCTGGGTGCAGCACTGGCCCTGGGCCATACCTTGGGAAAGTCAGAGATGACCCGGTCTCGGCTGACAGGAGGCCCAAGGGGCATCAGGTGTGATTCCATCCTTGTCAAGTCCCTGTGACAGAACAGAGAGTGGATGAAGCCCAAGAGGCAGAGGGCAAGAAGCCCTGCTGACGCCCAGGGGCACAAACACCCCTACATACCTCCCACCCCGCACCCCGCCAATGCCCAGGAGTACAAACAGACTGACCCTCCCAGCCCCCAGCATTTCCTGCTCAGCCCAGGCAACAGGGCATCCCTCAGCCCTTTGGGTGCTGCCCAGAAAAGGTCATCAAAGGTCAGGATCCATAACAGAGCCAGGCCACAAAGTGCCATTGGTAGATGGAAGGGTCAGGAGACAGAGGCCAGCCTGTGCAAGCACAGAGGTCTGGGTCCCCCCTCCAGCCATTGGCCTGCGCCCTTCTCTCCTCAGAGCTGGAGGCCAAAGGAGCTCTCTCCATCTCTGTGACGGCCCTGTCCCTCTACCCACTGGCTCTCAGAGGGTGGCACCTTCCCTCCTCCCAGGCATCTGCTGCCCATCCTTCGGCCCCCACCTCCAGCCATCAGGTGCCACACCAAGGAGCCTGAAGAAGGGCCTCCCAGCCTCCCTTCTTCAGGCTCACAGCCTCCTGGTTGTTGGAGGTTTAAGGTAAGATCTGCAGAGGACCAGAGGAAGGGGAAGGAACTAGGATTTAGAAAGCGCCTACTGTGTGCCAGGACCTGTGTGTGCTAAATGCTCATTACAACAGGATCTCACTGGATCCTCACAATCCCCCTGCTGTTATGATCTCATTTCACAGAAGAGGAAACTGAGGTAGGCTTGCCCAGGGTGACACAGCTCTGCTAGCTGTGTTTGAGGCCAGATTTGAATCCGGGTCTTCCTGACTCCGGGCCCAGAGCTCTGTGCACTGGACAAAGTGAACCATAATTTGGCAGGGAAAGTCCTCACAATCCTGGTGCTGTTTTACAGGAAGAAATTAAAAGAGGAAATGAAGCCAAAATAGTCAGGGAGAACTCTGGGTCCAGAGGGTGCGAGGAGGACAGCCCAGAGGAGGTGCTGAGGCCCGGGCCAACAGGCAAAGTACCTGGGCATCGCTGAGACTGAAGGAAGGCTCCCTCCCGAGGAGCCCCACCAGACAACTCACAACAAAGTCGGCTCCCAGTCATACCGAACCCAGAAAAGCCCACCCAGACGCCCAGCGCTTCCCTCACGCTGTGCCCCACAGCAGGGCAAAAGGCCAATGGCCAACATAGGCAGGAAAATGCAAAGCAGAGCCCAGTGGGCCAACAGTTCCAGAAAGTAACTCAGGAGCAGTGGTTTGCCAATGGGAGACTCAAAAATCCATTCCCCTGCCGCTACCTTGCACTAGGCCCAGAGCCCAGAACAAAGGTCCCCAGATGCCTGACTGGTTGCTGCCTTCTGTAGTAGCAGGAGCTGGACACCAGGGGATGCCCGGACAGGGCAGCAGGGCAGCGGGCACAAAGAGGATGGGGGCACCCTAGGGCTCCAGAGGGGTGGGGCTGGCAGAGCGAGCAGATCAAGACCCAGGGCCCAGCAGGATGAAGGGGCAGAGTCTCCTCCCAAAGCCCTGAATGACAAGCCTGGAGAGGAGGGCCAGGCCAGGGTCCAGGGCTGGCGCCTTTGCTCCATCTTCCTCTCTCTTTAGTATTCTTGGTTAGTTGGCAGGTAGGGGAGAAGGGAGGGATCTACTTGGCAGTGAAAACAAATCACAAAGAAAAGGGAAGGAAGCCAAGGGCAGTTGCTGGGTTTAATTAACACCATTTAGGAACAGAAATAGGCAGCAAAAGCCTGTCAGGCTTCCCACAGGAGATGCCAGGCAGGTGGATGCCCCGAGGAGGCAGAGAGAGATCTGCCCTTCTGTGGGAGCCAAGGTCAGGTGAGGGCTGCCTCCCAAGGCAGTGAGGGGGCTGACGGATGAAGCAGGTGGTGCCAGAAGGTCCAAGGGGGCTCAGGAAGACCAGCTGCCAAGCAGCTCCCCCTGTTCACTGCCAAGGTTAGTGTGACCAGAGGGTCAAGGGGAAGAGAGGAGGTGGCCCTGGGGTGTGGACTCTTAGAAGCAAAGAATCTGAGCCACCCAATCCAAGCCAGGCCCCAGAGGAATCCCCGCTGGGATTGTGTATGCAGCCAGTGGTCCTGCAGCCTAGGCTCCCAAGAGCATACCACCTGGCCAGGCAGCCCAGCCCAGGCCAGCCTTGCAGCCCCCTAGCTCCTGATCCCTAAAGGAGCTCAAGGAGAGGTTGGAAGAAAGCAGAGGCTGGGTGACTGTCTCTTCCTGGAAACCCTCCCTTCTCAGGACCCCCAAGGTCTCCTCAGCCCTTCTGGCTGCAACATCCCACTCCTGACACCACAGACGACTCAAAGCACCGAAATCTGTCAAACCCACTGCCTACCTGTGCCTCCACCATCTTACCTACCAGCACTGAATTTCTGTACCAAGGGCACTGCCACCCACTGAATTTGACTTCATCTGAGATGAAGTCTGAGATACTTTATTATTTACTATGTAAATGTAGTAAATAGCTAGTGCCCCTGAGGCTCTCCCCCACCCAGCTTGATTTTTTCTTCTTTTTTCTAGTTAAAGGGACCATCCCTTGACTGACTTCTTAAAGAGGCCTATTCCCTGAATAGGTATCACCTCACTCTAAGTGAGAACCTGGAAAGGCCTTAGCCTCCAAGGGCCAGGGTCTCCCACTGCATCCTCGGCCATCTCCAGTCATCCTGATGAATATCTAGCTGCTGGACCCAGATGGCTCCAGAGGAGACAGTGAGGCTGGTGACCTTGCACAGTCTTCCCTCCCTGAAATCCAAGTCACATGCAAGTCATGTCATCATTTCCCTGGTGCCGTGGTCCTCTTCGAGAACAAAGGATGAACACAGCATCAGCATCAGCTAAAATCCAGCCACCTCTGTCCGGAGCACTCCGCTCATTGGCAATTTAGCAGGTCAGTCAAGAGAGGAAATGGCATTAGTCCAGTGCGATCCCCTTGTTCTTCACAAAGCCAGGCTGGCTCTGGAGAATCACCACTGCCCTTTGTATAGGGCTGGCAATCACCTTTTTAAAGATCTTTTCAGGAAATTTCCTAGGAACCAAAGTCAAGTTCACTGTCTATGGTTTGCAATCTCTCTTGTCTTCCTTTTTTTTGAAAAACAAGATGGCCACACATATAGAATCAAGGTCCTCTTGTCTCAACTTTCACTCAAATTGACAAGTCAGGTCCCTAGTGTTCTATGTTTAGCCCTGAGCAGCTGGAGGGGGTGGGGAGGGGGAAACAGGGAAGAATATCTCTCTAATGCTATAGCTCAAGAGCCCCCGCCAGTGTGCTTCCATACCACAATTATTAGTTGATATAAGTTAGCCAACTGTCCGCCAAACTCAGCTTTTAGAAAGTATAAATTTACTAAGGTAAAAACGGTGGCTACAAGCAATCCCGCCCTACCCCTACCTCCTTCAAAGCTCACAAGGTCCTCCTGCAACCAAGGCTTTCTCCTCCCCACCACGCACCCATCTCACAGAGCTCTCTTTCCTCTCCACACCCAAATGCAGCTGGTTTTAGACAGACCCTCCCAACCCAAAACCAAGTTTTTACCAAGTCCCCCCAATCAATCTGAACAGATTTCCTGGGCAATGTTACGCCAGTTGACCAAGATCTTTTTAGTTTGAAGGCTAGGACTGAATGAGTCAATATTCTGGGCACCAACTTGAAATGGGATAGGGTAATTTGACTGACTCCCTTGATTCTGTGAGCCTATGGGGCCAATATTTGTTCTTCTTCAGTATTGGGGTTCCCCTTTGGTTTTCTATGATCTTTCAAATATCCCAGAGAGGGGCTCAATAATCCCACCTGGCACTTTTGTCAATCCCCAACGATGTACAGAGTTCACCTGGGCTCCCGCAAGCCAGTTCTTACTGTCTCCTTACTCATTTGGGGCATTAATTCCTTGTTATGTGAATTAATTCATTTTTGTTCAGCCACATCCAGGGCACAGGTCTTCCTGCTTTACAGAGAAAACATAAGCAAAATAAGTGTGGGCAGCCCTGCCCTCTCTCTGCCGTCACTGATCACTGTTCCATTCACCCCAGCAAAGGTCCTAGTTCTTCTCAGAAATTCCCTTGCCCCTTGCCTGTTTCGGCTTCTTCTGAGCTCTAGCGCTCCTGGGTGGACAGTACATAGAGAGCTAGGCCTGGAATCAGAAAGACCAGAGTTCAAATCCAGCCTCAGATACTTCCTAGCAGTGTGACCCTGGGTAAGTCACTTAACTTGACTACCTCAGTTTCCTCCCCTGTAATAGGGGGATAAGAACAGCACTGACCTCAGGAAGCTAATAATCATAAAGCACTTAGTAAAGTGCCTGGCACACACGTAGTAGACACCATATCAATGTAGGGCCAGGCCATGCTTCTCTGTCTTCTTTTTTTTTTTTTTTTTTTTTGGTTTTTGGAGGAGGGAAGGCAGGGCAGTTGGGGTTAAGTGACTTGCCCAAGGTCACACAGCTAGTAAGTGTTAAGTGTCTAAGGCCACTTTTTGAACTCAGGTCCTCCTGACTCCAGGACCAGTGCTCTATTCACTGTGCCACCTAGCTGCCCCCTGTATCTGTCTTCTGTTCCCTGGCTTGTGGGCATCTTACATTCTTTTTAACATCTTGGTTGGAGAGTTCACTGTGTGGTCACATCAGTCTCTTCAGATAAATCTCATTTTTCCTCACTGGAATTGTTAATTGAGTCTTCAGCGGTTCACTCCATCCCCCCTGGGCTGACCTTCCCTGAAGCATTGTGCCTGTCTCCTTTAGAGGCAGCTGGGTGGCCCGGTGGACAGAGCACTGGACCTGGAGTCAGGAAAACCTGAGTGTTTGGCTGTGTGGCCCTGGGCAAGCCACCTCCCCGGCTGCCTCAGTTTTCTCACCTGTAAAGTCACAATAGCGCCCCCTCCAGGGTTGTTGTGAGGAACAAAGGAGATACTTGTACGGCACTTGGCACACCTGTCTTCTTCACCTCTTCTGAACTCACTGCAATCTGCCAGCCTGAGTCAAGGGGCTCGTCTCCTTTTTCATCATAAACTCCTGAGGCGGAGCTCAAAGCACAGTCTGCCTCTGGCCTCAGACGCCTGCTAGCTGGGCCGGCTTCATTCCTGCTGCCTGCCTCAGTTTCCCCAAAGCTGGCGTGCTCGGGGCCCTGCAAACCTAGCAGCGCCGTGCGCAGGTTTGGGGGGGACCTAGCCCCCGTGAGCATCAGAGGGCAGCCCCGGCTGGTGCACCGCCCCTAAACCTGACCTCTGATGGAAGGAGCCCCGCCCGCGGGGCTCTGGATAGCTGCAGTCCAATCCATATAAGTGAGGCTCCCGGCTAATCTACCCTGCCCTTTGAGTGAGAACGATGGCCCAGACTGAGCTCAGCCACAAGGATTCCGCCCGCACACCCGGGCCTGCCCTCTCCCCAGCTCCGCTCCAGCCCGCCCTTCCGCCCGGACTCCAGCCTGAGAAAGGAGGGGGGGGGGACCTTACCTAGGCAGCTGCGTCCAGCAGCCGAGCAGCGCCCGAGGGACGCTCAGCGTTACCATAGCAACTGGAGGACGCGCGTGCGCAGTGCGTGCCGCCTAAGAGCGGACGGGCCCAGAAAAGGGAGAGGGTGCGCATGCGCTTGGGACGGAAGGGGAAGGGCGCCCTGTGTGACTGTAACTGACTAGAAGTGCAGCTGCGTGCTCTGGAGCGCTGGGGGGCGGGGCCCCCCGGCGCTCAGAGCCCAGAAATCCTGTCGTCCAGGAGTGAGTCCGGCCTTTGGCCCCGGCGACGGGGACCACGCCGTTTCTGTTTTGTGGGCGTCTCCCCCCCCAGGCCCCCCCTTTCTTGTGTAGGCCCCATGTCTCCTCCACGGACCCCCCCCACCCCATTTCTGTTCTCTGGGCCAGCCAAGCCTGACCAAGGTGGGGCCCGGCCTGGCAGGCAGCCGAGAAGGGGGCCCACGTGTGCTAGGCCAGGCAGGAAACAGATGTCCTGGCTCCTTTTCTTCCTTTCCAGTTCAGTGGCCCATGGCCAGGGAGAGAGACTCTGGGGGTTGTGGGAGCCGCCTGCCCAGTCACCCAGTGGCCAGAGTCTCCTGGGCTCAGAAGCCCCTGATCTGCTCCAAACCCAGCCAGCAGACGCTGGTGGGTCCCTGGGATGGGTGACCCACAGGATGGGTGCTGGCAGGTTTTCCCTGAGCTCTTCCCAGCCTTGGTCTGGGGGAGAGGGAAGCCCAGAACACCCCCAGGGTGTGGTACATGGTCCCCGTTTTGCAGAGGAGACTAAAGCTCGACCATGGACACAGGTCCCCCAAAGTCCCAGACCCCATCAACGCTGAGGACATCCTGAGATTCCCAGGGGGCTGCTGGGTGAGAGGCCCTGGGGCCACGAGGCAGAAGATGGCTGTGGTGGGCATGTTTGGTGCCAGGAGCTGGCTCTGGGGACAGGCCAGGGGCAGAAGGATCTGTTTGGGCAGCCTTGTCCAAGGAAGAAAGCAGGGCCCCACAGAGACCTTGGGGAGGGCAGGAGAAGATGGGGGGCCTCAGAAGGGAGCTGAGGGATTCTGGGCAGTCAGAGGCCATGGCTGGAGGGGACCAGGGATAGCAGAGGGGAAGGGTTTTCACAGAAAACAAGGAGAGAGAGAGAGAGAGAGAGAGAGAGAGAGAGAGAGAGAGAGAGAGAGAGATGGCAACCCCACTGTAGATGCTTTGGGAGCAATAGGGAGCCATGGGAGTTTGTGGAGTGAGAGGGTCAAACCAGGGCTGGAGGAAGATGCTTTGGGGGAAGGAGGCAGAGTGGGGAGAGACAAGGAAGTCATTGCAATAACTCAGCTAAAAGGCCTTAAGGTTCTGGTCAGTGAATGGAGGTAGAGAAGCCAGCGGTTCTGAGGAATGCTGCAAAGGTGAACTCCAGGGGCCATGGCACCATATTGGATCTGGGGGTGAGAGAGTCCAGGACAAGTCCAAGACTGGGAGCCTGAGGGTGTGGATGGGGCTGAGGATCTGGGAGGGGAGCCTGAGGGCCTGAGAGGGGGGACCAAGGGCTTGGAGGGGTACCTCAAGGGTCTGGGCGGGGGCAGACATCAGAAGGAAGATAAGAGGTGAATTATGAGGCTTTGGCACCACATTGGATCTGGAGTCTGAGACATGGTGAGTAGTCCAGGATGACCTCTAGGCTGGGAGCCTAAGGGCTTGGGTGGGGGGCCCTCAACAGTGATAGGAAAGTGGGAAGGTGGAAGGATGGGGAAAAGACGAGTTCTGTTTTGGAAACGTTGGGTGTAAGATGTCCACTGGATTTCCAGTTGGAGATGTTTGAGAGGCAGCTGATGATGAAAGATTTCAGCAAAGAGGTCAGGGCAGGACAGGCAGATTTGAGAGTCATAAGCATAGAGATGGCTGTTCAATCCATGAGGGCTGATGAGGTCACCCAGAGCAGTGGGACAGAGGGAGAAGAGCAGAGGGCCCAGGACAGAACCCCAGGAGATGCCCATGGTGAGAAGACGTTGTTTGGAGGAGGGTCCAGAAGAGGAGGCAGAGAAGGAGTGAGTAGTCAGAGAGGGAGGAGGAGAACCAGGAGGGGTGGGGTGGGGACTTGTGGTCCTCAAAACCCAGGAGGAAGGAGTGGTCACCAGTGTCTAAGGCTGTAGAGGCCAAGGAGGCTGAGGACAGAGACGAAGCAGCAAAGAGATCACTGATCATCTTGGAGAGGGCAGCTTGTGTGGCCAGAGGTCAGAGGCCGGATTGTTGGGGTTCAGGAGAGAGCCAGAGGTGCAGACAGCCATGGCAGATGGACTTTTTGAGGGGTGTAACTACAAAGGGCAGAGAGATGGTCATACAGCTAGTAAGTGCTGAGCTCAGCAAGGTGGGTCTTCCTGACTTGGGGTCTGGCATGCGATTCACTGCACCACTTGGCTTCAGTGGAATATTACCGTGCTGTAAGAAATGATAAGATGCCAAATACTGAGATGCAAGACACATGAAGTAAGTAGAGCTGGGAAAACAATGCACGCCATGACAGTAACGTAAGTAGAAAGACCAAAGCCCACAAACTGATCTACGCTAAATGATGTGAAATGTTAAAAACCGAGCGTGGCCCCGGAGAGGAGACGTGAGAAGACACCTCCCCTTTACCAAAGTGGACCACAAGCATGAAACACAGCATATAAATTCAGATGTTTTAAAAAGGAGAAAAAAGAGATGGTTAAGGGGAAAAGGGGAGTGGGATGGAAGGTGGGGATGGAAAGGGGGGGTGGGGAA
This sequence comes from Pseudochirops cupreus, assembly GCA_028627135.1. NCBI lineage: Eukaryota > Metazoa > Chordata > Mammalia > Diprotodontia > Pseudocheiridae > Pseudochirops > Pseudochirops cupreus. The sequence continues at coordinate 592,416,305 of CM053580.1, read as the reverse complement.
GGCAACTCCAGCCTGTTAGAGGAGGAGAGGGAAGCCAGGTAGATCTGGGCAGCGGTTTCAGGGCTGACCCCAGGCAATGTCCTTTAGGGCTGGGGGAGCCCCAGATGCTGATCAGGGAGCAGGGAAGGAGCCAGCAGCCAAGGATGGAAGGGCTGGGGCTATCAGCAAGGACTTGGGCTGGGTGAGGACCTGGGCCAGGGCCAGGGCCAGGGCTGGAGGTTCTGGCTGCAGGATGGCTGCTAGAAGCTGTAAGACACAGAGCAGTAATAGTCAGCATCATCCTCTGGCTGCACGGGGGAGATGGTCAGGATGCAGGCATTCTGTGCTATATCTTTGGAGGCCGAGAAGCGTTCGGGAAGCCCGGGTGGCCGGTCCTGATCTTCTTCTGAGTAATGGTACAACAGGAACCGAGGGACGCTGCCTGGGTGCTGCTGGTACCAGGAAACCCCATGGTCGCTGATGGCAAAGTTCGAGTTCAGGGCACACAGCAGCCTGGCTGTCTGCCCAGGAAACACCAGGAGGGCATCAGGCTGGGTGGGCCCTGGATGAGGGTCTGGGGGAGACACAGATACTTTCAGGACTGGGGGGCCCTGGATGGGGGTCTGGGGGATCACAGACACTCTCGGGGCAGGGGGATCTGGGGGATCACAGATGATCTCAGGGTTGGATGGGCCCTGGATGGGGGTCTGAGGGATCACAGACGCTCTCAGGGTCAGGCCACCACCACCCTGGCCAGCAGGTGTGGGCTGGGGAGGCCCCTTTGCTGGCCCCAGATGCTCCCATCTCAGGAGCCAGACCTCCCCCTCAGCCTCAGCATCTTCCTTCCTGCCTCTCAACCAAGACCTCTGGGGAGGTTCTAGGGGGTCGGCCCTCTAGGGAGCCCAGATGAGCTGGTATCACAGGTGTGGGGGCTTGAGTGGCCACAAGTGCTTCCAAGGCCGCCTTGTCACTCTTCTCCAGGAGCTGCCCCCTCCACCTACACACCCCTGCTTCCCCCACCTTTCAGAGTTCCCTGGCTCTAAAGGCTTCTTTTGTCCCGAGGGAGTGTATCCCCTGCCAACCCACAGCTAAGGATCTCGGTGGGCACTGAGTGCCACTGGACCATGACCACATGTGTCAACGACTAGCAGGCATTGGGCCCCCATGCATCACGTGGCTTGAACACTGCTGGTGATGAGGAACTCACTACCTTCCCAAGCCAATCCATTCCACTCTGGGGCACATTGGATCTTTTTTCTGTGGTCCCGCCTCAATGGGCCCCTCTTCCACCCATTCCTCCAGGAGTCCAATCCCTCTTGACAGTTGACACTGCCCCCACATCCTGTGAGTCTCTTCTCCTCCAAGCTAACATCCCGCTTCCTTCCCCCAGTCCTCCTCCAGTGCCTACTCTGACCCTTTTCCAGCCTTTGGATGCAGGCTCTCTTGGACAGTCCTTATTTAGCACAAACAGAGATGCCCAGAAATGACTGGAATCCTCACAATGGGGCCTGACTGGCCCAGAGTCCAATGAAACCATTCCTTCTGACCCTGCTCCTCCTAATGCAACCCACGACCACCTAACCCCAGGAGCAGGTAGTCCACTCAGACCCTCAGATCTTTTTCAGAACAACTAGTGGCCATCCAGGCTTCCCCATCGTTGCTTTGTGAGGCCAAGGGTGAGGGTTTACATGGATGTCCATGGAACTCTATCTTCTCAGGTTCAGCCTTTTGGCTCCTGACCCTGTCCTCAAGTAGCGTGTTGGCAGCTCTCCCTCCCAGCCTGAGGAGGGGCCAGCTATGCCTTTATCCAAGTCCTGTTTGTAAGTGATGACCAGCCAGGCTCCAGCCTGGAAGCCTGGGGCCCCAGGGCTCTTCTTCCCTCCTGCTGTCTGCCCTCAGGCCCCAGGCCCAGTATAGACAGAGATGCTAGTGGGAGGGTGGCCAGCCAAGGGCCTCTGGCCTGAGCCCTGCAGCTTAAGGAGGCCTGCTCCCCAAGCTCTCCCCAGCTTTCCCTGGCTCCCTCCATGCCCCTGCCTCTGAAATTCAGTTTCCTCTTCTACAGAATGGGGGGATCAGACACATGAGGAGGTTTGATCCTGACCCAGACCCAGGAGCCACCCCCTTCCTGCTCCCTTTCCCCAAAGAGAGGGTCACTCACTTGCCAGGAGGGTCACCACAGTGTTGGCCACGAGCAGCACCAGCAAGTAGCGGGGCATGGCTGTCAGGGAAGCCTGAGCCTCCTGGGGCAGCTTTGGGGCTGAGCTGGGGCCCTCCCACCCCCAGCATCCCCAGAGGAGTGAGCCTGGCCAGCCAGAACAATCATGCAAATAAGAGAAATGGGGACAGGCTGGGCTCAGGCTGAGCTAGGGAGAGGACCCCAAAGTGGGGCCCCAGTGGCTCTCCTCCCCTGGCATGCCCAAGCCCTGGAGACTCCGGCCTGTCTGACCACCTCCCTGAGCCGCCTTCTGCCCCTCCCTTCTCTCTTCAATCACACTCCAACTCCCAAACCAGGGATGGGGACCCAGGCACGGAAGACAAAAGACAGACGGCCTCTGTCCTCCAGGACCTCTGAAGCCCCAAAAGGCCTCCAAACGCTGCACTCCAGCAGGGGAGGGGAGGAGGCGCTATCAGACCTGATCCTCACAGGGAAGGATCTGATACACGCATGGAAGGGGACCGCCTCAGAGGCAGCTGGTGTCTTGGGGTGATGTTTTCCCCTCAGCGCACCCCTGGGCCTGGGCTGAGCCCCTCTTCCTCTTGAGAACAAGGCTTCTCCCCAGAGCTGTGCCCTTTGGCTTGTGGCACACAGAACAGCAGCTGAGTAATCAGAGTCTGGGTGGGTGGACTGCCCTTCTGCCTCCCCAATCATTACTGCTGCTGTGGTTGTTGGGAGCAAACATTGATTGAGTGCCTTCTCTGTGCCAGACAGTCTTATGATGCTCATGTTTCAAGGCAGGTGGCATCATCACCATCACCCCGATTTCACCAGAGAAGAGACAGAGGCAGGCGGCAGCCAAGTGACTTGCCCAGGGTCACCTGACCAGACCCATTCCCTTCCCCAAGGCTCTTCTGCACCCCCCCTCCTCCCACTCTGGGCTGCTCCCTGCTCCAGAAGGGGACCCTCCAGGACGGCTTGGATTTGTAATTTTTGCTCATCTTCTGAATCTGGAAAACCTGGCAGGATTTAGGGCCTGAGCTGAGCCTGAAAGGGAGCCATGGAAGGTGAAGAAGAGAGGAGGGCATGGAGGAGGTTTCCCTAAGTGGTTCTGGAGCCAGCAAAGCCTTTTGGGGGCATTGGGCAGACAGATGTGAGTGGGCACCTGTCACACACAAGGTGCCCAACCAGGGCTGGCCTTTGGTGCTGCCAACAGATGCCAGTGTGGACAGCTTGAGACCCTGAGGGTGAGGGAGACCAGCAGGAGCCGATGTGGGTGGAGTAAAGTCAGGGGGAGGGCCTGACAACTGGCCATCAACCAGAGGCAGTTCCCCCTCATTCTACCCCAGCCAGGAAAGGCTCGTGTGGCCTCAATGGATGGCAGAGCTGGGCCACCAGCAGATTTTGGTACATGGAAAGAGTCAATGGCAGCCGTGGAGGCAAGTAGATCTCCCATCATTGAGCCAACCCACCTTGCCTCATTGTATGTGGGTGACTGACAGAGGCTCACACCAAGTTGTGGGGTGGTGATGGCAGAGGACCCCAGAGGGCATCTTTGGAGGCTCTTTCCTACAGATATCAGCAGAAGTGGGGGCTGGGTCATGGCCTGCTGGACCACGGTGACTAAGCCCCGTCATGGCAGCAGGAAGTGGCTGGCACAGCTCAAGGCACGTCATTCTGTGGCCGTGAAAACCGAACAGATGATTTGGGATGAGAAAGGACCCTTGAGCTGGAAAGAAACAGACTGTATAGGCCCAAGATGGCAGCAGAGGGTTGTCACCAAGAGGTGGCAGCCTGGGCTCCTGGCATACTAACAGCTGCTGACGCCATGATACTTGGAGAATACAACCAAGAGCAGACCTTTGGAACTCATCTGCCCACCTTCCCATATCTGGACAGAGACAGCAAGAAGGTGAGTCATAGTTTGTGTCAATGGACACTTTCCAGGTGCCCCCAAACGTGCCCCACGAGGACCCAGGAAGCCTCCCAGGTTGCCCAACTATCATGGGAGACATTGTTCTCAGTGTGTGTCCTTCCTGTCAGGATCCACTCAGACCAAGGGAGAGACTCGGGAAACGCAACATTCAGAGAGAGATATTGGCTCTGACGGGCATCGAGCGGCACTGCACCAGCCTTGAGGGGACACACGACCAGTGACCAGAATAAAAACGGCAGCAGAGCCAGCATGTGGCCTTGGGTGCCTGCCTCCAATCCTACCCAGAATGGTGCCACAAGCTTTATGCCCTGCCTGCTGGTGCTGGGGCAGCACCTTCCCATTGACTTGTGTGCTTTGGGGTCTCTGAGGACCGAGGAACTGCAGACTCGGGACCAATACGTCTCTAAGTGTAGAGAGGAGTCATGAGAAGCTCATCCCTAGCTTCATCATAGCCCAAAAATGCTGAAAGAAATAGATGGCAGTCTGGTGCTCCTGTTCATTGCCGGGCCCCGCCCCAAGGCAACAGCCCTGCTCTGACATCTTGGCATTGGTGGAATGTGCAGGTCCCTGGCCAGTGGAAGAGACCAGGCAGCTCGCCCATTGACAAAGCAGCCTCCAACATGGCAGATGAGATGTGAATTCTTCCAGTGAGGATTGGGATCAACCCCAGTGTGGGCCCAGCAGGTCATGGGAGGGTGACCAGACCAGCCATCAACGTCCCAGGTGAAGCCAGAGCCAACGCCGTTGCCCGCCATGAGTGTTGCAAGTTTGTCCTGGCATGCATTTGGCCAATTCACACTGAGTAAGAGCCAGGCACTGTGTTCGGTCACAGTCACGCCTCGCTTCCTTTTGGTCTTTGGCCAGCTGTGTCTGGTATTGCTTGGGGGGGACAGGCTTGGGCACCTGTCATCAGGGAAGAAGAGTGTGGCAGGCATCGAGTTTTTTTCCCTTAATAGCATTGTGTTTTTTCTAATTACATGTAAAGATATTTTCGACGTTCATTTTTGTAAAATTTTGAGTTTCACGTTTTTCTCCCTCTTTCCATCCCCTCTCCCCTCCCCAAGATGGCAAACAGTCTGACACAGGTTATACATGTACAATCATGTTAAACATATTTCCCCATTAGTCATGTTGTGAAAGAAGAATCAGCACAAAAGGGAAGAACCACAAGGAGGGAAACACACACACAAAGTGTTCCGAGTCTGCTGCTGTTTCCACAGCTGTTTCCCTGGATGTGCTCAGCATTTCCATCCTGAGTCTTTGGGAGTTGTCTTAGGGCCTTGCACTGCTGAAAAGCGCTAAGTCTATCAAAGTCAGTCATGGCAGATACAATGTGTCTGTAATTATGTACAATGCTCTCCTGGTTCTGCTCACTTCATTTTGCATCAGTTCATGGAAGTCTTTCCAGGTTTTTCTGAAGTCTGGGGTGGATATTGTAAATACTGCTGGACATGGCAGCCTTAGTGGGGTCCTTGGGGCACTGGGTGACCCCTTTGCTCTGTTATATACTGGGGTTTATTTGTTTTGGGGCTGTAAAATTTTGGGCCCCAGGTTTTTTGTGCCAGCTAATTTTGCCAGGGACAGCAAAATTCCAAACTCCAGGAAGGAATGTTCAGCCTCCTCTAGGTGAGGAGGAATAGCCCAGACTTGCCTTGGCTGTCTGAATGTGGAGTTTTCACTCATCTGCTTAGCCCAGGAAATACTGCCCATTCTAGACAGGGACAAGAGGGAAGAAGATCTCCAGAAAGGGAAAGAGTAGACTCAGAGGGGGCATCAGAGAGGCAGAGACTGCAGAGAGTGGGGGGCTGAAGGCAGCAGTGCCAGGCCCTGCACCCTCCTTTGCCCCACAGGCGCTGCCAGATACCTACTACACAGACTGAGTTGGCTGACCACAAGCTGCCTGCTCAGAGCCCCTACTCCAGCCAGGAGCCTCTGCTCCTGAGAGCATCCCCACTCTGTTACAAACTAGTTTGTATGAAGTTACTCTTCATACAATTCTGTGGTCAAGCCAGGCAAGGCTATTTCCTCCTGTCCATTGGTCAGGGAGCCACCCGGGAAATTGTAGCCTTTCCAGCTCAGTGGTCAAGTTCCAGCCCCCTGGGGCTCTCTGACCTGACTCCATGGCCACTCCCCAGAGGCTTGACTGGAATTATTCCCATACTGTAGGGTAAGCTGGTGATGGCCATCCTCTGAAATGCTTGCTCATGAGCCCCTACCCCCGTGCTCTCAACCTTTAGTAAAAGTATAGGAAACACAGTGCCAAGCATTTCCCCAAACCTTAGGAGCATCCTCTCCCACAAACACACCCAGAGTCCTGAGGTTGGGCAGAATGGCCACAGACTCAGTACAGCAGCAGAGATGCCACCCGGTACTGCAAGGCCTGTCTCTAGAGGGCCTCCACAAATGTCAGCAGCTGGCCTGCTCCTCCTGATGTGTGTGTGTGTGTGGGGGGGGTTCTCTGCCTGGGCTGGCACACAGGTCTCCTCTGGGCATGGCAGCTCCACTGGGTGAATGCTTTGGCTGATCTGCCCTGCAGAAGGGGTGGAAGTGGGGTGTTTGTGTTGGGGGAGGGAGTTTGGGGCTCTCTTCTGCTGGGGGAGGGGGGAGGGAGCTTTTACAGCTTTTCCCGCCTCCTCCCCAAGCCACTCCAGGTAGCCTAGGGCTATTAGTCACCTACCTGGGAGGGGAGTGGGGAGAGTTCTGGACCTAGGGGTGAACGCAGTCACACCCCAGAGGCAGGCTGGCCTCTTCAGAAGCAATTTAATTAATCTAGCCTCCCACACCTTCTAGGTGGGGCGCTGGCTTTGTGGAAGCCTGGCTCCCAACCTGACTCTGGCTGTTAGACTGGGCAGTCTGCCTGTCTGTAATAGAGATTTGCTTAAGGTGGGGAGAGAGTTTCTCTTCAGCCCCCTCCCCCACACCTAGCAATAAGTCCCAAGGGGGCTGACAATGAGGGGATGGCTGACCAAGAATGTGGAAACACCGGTCATTGCCCTGGGGCTCTTAGCTCCCCATGACAGAGAGAGGGGCCCCAGGGTGCCGGACAGAGGTAAAGCCCCCCCCAGACCTAGAAGAGAACCACTCCTACAGGGCCTTCCAGAGGCCTCGGCTGCAAGCACTACCCTTGTCTACACATGGAAAGAAGAATCATTGGCATTAGGGCTCCCCCTGATCAATCAGGCAGACTAGGGGAGGGAGGGGACTGATGTGGATACAAATGGTGCCCTAAGGGTAAAAATTATCTTCAGAGTTGCTTTTCCAATACTCTGTGAAGCCGGTAACTTGAGGGTGTCCTAACGTTCTTTCCCCCTTCTCTGGAACCTGTACTGAAAGAATTACTTTTGTCTCCCTTACTCTGTGTCCACCTTGCCCTTAAATCTTTAACCTGTGTCCTCCTGCTCTGTCCTTAAATCCTTAAACCATAAAGAATTCCCTTTGTCTCCCTCACCCTATGTTGTCCTGCCCTGTCTTCGATTTTTAACCCCCATAAAAATCTCTAAAACTACATCATCATTCTGAAACTTCTATGTAAGTGTAACTCCGCCAGATAATTGGTGCCTCACTTAGCTTTCTTGCTAAGGAGGTCTGTGAGGCTTTTCTGCCTAAAATAAAAGGCTCACATTGGCTAAAAGGGAAGGCCTAAGTGAATTCTTTCACATCTGAACCAGCTCTCCAAACTCTAACCCTCAACAGCCAAAAGATTTTGCTTGGCCTGGGCCTGGCCGCCAGCTCCAGCCTGGCTTGACCTTTGAAAGACAAACTCTCATAACTAGAGAAGTTCATTCCAATAGGTTAAAAGTAGAAAAGGGGATGAGCTAGTGTTGTATGGCTGTCCAGTATCCAGATGGGAGCCCAATTTTTTTTTGTGCCAACTTTTCTCATTACAGCCTTCATCAAAACCTAAGTGAGCCTACCAGCTGATTCTCCCTGGGAAGTTCACTAGTGGGGGCTTGTCAGTGACTGATGGAAGCTTGGGCCCTAAGAGTTACCATCCAGAATTCTGAGAGGGGCAGTCACAGCAGAAGGCCAGCAACATGTACAAGATAAAATTCTTGGGAACAACCTGAGAGAGGAGAACTCTGCCCTGGAAGGCAGCTGCATCCCAAAGAAGAAAAAGAGCCAGTTCCAGAGGTGAAAATAAGAAAGTTGCCAAGTAACTGGGAAAGGCGTCTGGACAGCAACTTTTCTGACAAAGACCTGATGTCTAGAATCTAAGGACCAAGAACCATCTCCCAAGTAGATCAATGGTCAGAGGTGACACACAGGGTTTTAAAGGGGAAAATGCAATCTACTACCCTGGGACAAAATTGCTCCTGATCACTAATGATTGCAGAAATGCAAATGATGTGTGTGTGTGTGTGTGTGTGTGTGTGTATGAGTGTGTGTATATGTGTGTGACTCAAACTAGCCAGCTCAAGAGCTCAAGGGGAAGGTGTGGGGTGGTTCTGAAGCCCAGAATGGCCAGGGAAGAACCAGGAGGGGCCTGGAGGCTGGCCACCTCCCCAAGGTAGAGGCCCCAGGAGGAAGTCACCCTTGGGGAGGGGAGCCAGCTTGGCACAGAAGGGGTGTTCCAGGGTAGGAGGCCCTAAGCTTGGAGGACATTAGCTGAGACAGGCTTTTGAAGTCCAGAGTCTAGAGCAATTTGGAACCATGCCCCCAAAGTTACCAAATTCTGCATGCCCTTTGGCATAGTAGGGAGAGACTTTGGAGCCCTCCTGCACATTTTGCACTGTGGTAGGCAGCAGCCTTTGAGACTGGCTGCAGTTTCTGAACTGGGTGGAGATGAATCTTCCAGAGCTCAGTCACCGTGAGACTTCCTGTTTCTAGAAGTTGGAGGCCTCCTTCACTGTCTGGTGAGAGGCTCTCTCCCTCTGAGGAGGCCTCTGTGTTCATCCTGTCCATTTAGGTGGAGTTGGAGGTTCTGACCTTGTGAGTGTCAAAAGGTCAAGAGAGTGAGTCTTTGAGCTTCTGAGCTTCTTTGGGCCGACCAGCCCAGCCTGGATGCCAGAGTGCTGGGGGCTGATGAGTGATGATGTGGCTGAGAAGAAGACCAGTCATCCAGTATCAAATTTAGTGGGACCAACCAATGCTGTTATAAACCTTGCCAAGCCTGAGCCCACTCTCCCCAGAGACAGAGGGGGTGCTGTGCCCTCAGGAGTTAAGCAGGAATGTTTGCATCTTAGAAGTAAATACTGCTTTGTGAAAGTTAAGTGATGGAGCTAGGTGCTAGTCACTGGCATCCAGCAGTGAGAGGGCCACCATTGGGGGGGCTCCAGCTGTAGCATTAGGGAAGAACTGCCCCCCCATGCCCAAGAGGGGCATGATGGAGCAGCCTGGCTCTGGACCAGCCCTGAGCACACTCCTGTCCCTGTAAGAACTGATGCTTCATGAACAATCTTCAGATACTTAACGTGTTTTTATGTCCCTTGAAATGGGAGCTCCCTATCTATGACTGCTTCTTGGATTTTGTTACTCTCATATGGAAGTGCAGGTGATCTTTGAGGATGTATTCTGTAGCTCGATAATCTGCTGACCCTATTCATTGTCTCAGTTAATACCTCTGCTGATGCCGGAGGATTTAAGTCATCCTATCTGCAGCCAGTAGGGATGATTTTCTCTCCCCTTTACCTCTCTCTACCCCCTTCATTTCCTTCTCTGGTCTCAGGGCTGTTGCTGTCCTTTCAAGGATGACACCAAATAAAAGTGGGGGAGGGGCCAGCTTGGCTTCAGTCTCACATTTGCCGGAGAAGGCCCTAGGACATCCCCACTGCCTGCAATGAAAGAGTTTGGCCTTAGGTACACTCTCGTTAGGGTGTCTGTAAAAGTCTCTCCAAGCATATATTTTCAGAAAAGTGTTGTATCTTGTCAGAGGCTTTTTCTGCATCTATTGAGATGATTGGGTGGCTTGGGAAGTTTTGAATTGTAACAATTATGTGGATTGTTTTTCTAACCTCCCATCCTTGGTGTAAAGAAAGCCCACTTGACCTAATGAATGACCTCCTGTATCTTGTACAGATCGCTGTAATCTGTTTGATGGGATTTTGTTTAAAATTTTTGAGTCAGAGTTCATTAATAATAATGGCCTAGGGTTTTCTTTCTCCTTTATCTTTCCCTGTTTTAGGTATTAGGAAAATATTTGTCTCTTAAGAGGATTCTGGTAGGGTGCCTGCTTTCTCTCAGGAGAGAGGACTGGGAGGTGGCTCTGGCATCCCTCTGGCGTCCCCCCTTAGGAGAGCTAGGGGATTTGGGAATCACTTCACAGTTACTGATCTAGAGACAAACGAGGTAAGAGTGCAAGATGAGGCCCGGAAGCCCAACCTCTCAGTGGTCAGCACCTGATGCAGGGGGCACAGAGCCACGCATAGGAAGCCCTCAAGGCTGGCCCTTTCTTCTCCTAAGGATCTCCAATTTAGGCTGTTTCAATTCTATTCAATGTCTATTATGTGCACTGTGCTAAGAACAAGAGATACCAATACAAAAAGAGACAAAAGACAGTCCCTGCCCTCTTGGAGCTTATAATGTGTATATATATGTATGTATATATATACACATATATATTATGTACATATATACACACATACACACATACATATATGTGTACATATGTGTATATATATACACACACATATATATATGTATGTATGTATATATTTTCCCATATTACATATTAAGATTTTTTAAACTTTCTTTTTTAAGTTTGGAGTTTCAAATTCTTTCCCTTCCTCTCCCCCTCTCCCCTCCCTAAGATGGTAAGCAATCAGATATAGGTTATACATGTATAATTATATAAAACATTTCCCTATTAGTCATTTTGTAGAAGATGGCTCAAAGAAAAAGAATGAAAGAATGTGAAAATAACCGCTTTAGTCTGTATTCAGACGTCAGCTCTCTCTCTGGAGGCAGACAGTTGGCTTCATCAATCCTTTGGGACTGTCTTGGGTCATTATATAGTTGAGAATGAGTTTATAATTTAATGGGGAGACAGCATGCAAACAAATAGATACAAAACAAGCCATCCATGAGATAAAGAGGGAATCATTAACAGTGAAGGCCTTGGAATTGGGGCTGGGGAGGCTTCCCATAGCAGGTAGGATTTTAGTTGGGACTTAGGGAGGCCAGTAGTTGGAAGAGAGGGAGAGCATTCCACAGCCAGAGAGGATCATGAGAGATGGAGGCTTTGGGGTCACGGGATGGAAGAGGATTTTATATTTGCCTCCTAGGGGGCTACTGGAAGTCACGGAGTAGGGGATGACATGGTCAGACCTGTGTCTTAGAAAAACCACTTTAATGGCTGAATGGAGGATGGGCTGGAGCAGGGAGGGACTGAGGCCAGCAGGCGCTGGGGAGGGAGAGGGGAAGTAACTGACAAGTGATAGTGCAGAGGTGAAATGGACCAGAGTTGCTGCAGAGGTGAAAGGGACAAGAAATGGAGCAGAGATGAAATGGACAAGGGAGGCACAGAGGTGAAATGGACAGGCTTTGCACCACGTTGGATCTAATGGCTGAGAGATGAGAGGAGCCCAGGATGGCCCCGAACCTGAGAGCCTGAGAGCCTGAGAGCCTGAGAGCCTGGGAGCATTTGAGCCAGGTAGATTTGAGAATCGTCAGTATGAGAATCATTCAATCCATGGGAGCTGATGAGATGACCCAGAGCAAAGGGACAGAGGGAGAAGGGCGGAGGACCCCGGTCAGAGTCCTAGGGGACATCCAAGGACAGAGGGATTGGTCTGCAGGAGGGTCCATCGGGGAGCCAGAGAAGGATCGAGCAGTCAGAGGCGGGGAGGAGAGCAGGGGTAGTGGGGGGGGCGGGGGGTCGTGGTCCCAAAAACCCAGAGAGGAGAGCGGGCTCAACAGAGTCCGAGGCCGCTGAGAGGCCAAGGAGGAGGATCGGGAAAAAGTCCTTCTGGTCACTTCGGGGGCCCCCGTGGGTTGTTCGCGGGCTCCTGGGTCCGAGGCGGGGCGGGGAGGAGGATGGCGCGGAGGGGGGGGGCAGGGGGAGGGGGGCGCGGGCCGCAGCACCCCGCTGCTGCGAGCCGACTGGCACGCACGGGGGCGGGGCCGGACCGCGCCGAGTTCCGGAGCCCAGGCCTGACCCCTCCTTCTGGGGCGGCCCGGAGCGTCACGTGGCCTCCGGAGCCCCGCCCTCTCCGCGCGTGGGTCCGTCGTGGTGCCCGGTGGGTGCTTACGTGCGGAGGCTCACTCGGCTTGTCCCGGGCCCTGCTGCTCGCCTCTGCTAGGCCCAGTCCCGTTTCCGCCTCCCCGCGCCAACGCCCGCCGGAGCCGCCGCTAACATGCCGATGTTCGTGGTGCAGACCAACGTGCCGCGCTCCGCGGTGCCCGACTCCCTGCTGAGCGAGCTCACGACGCAGCTGGCCAAGGCCACGGGCAAGCCCGCCCAGGTATGGGAGGCGAGGATGGCGGGGGGGGGGGGGCAGGATGTGGGGGCCAGAGGAGGAGTGGGATGGTGGGGAGGGGCCCGGCAGGTGTGGGGTTGGGGTAAACGGCCCCTCCCCGACCCTCATGACGCCCCCTCCCCCCCCAGTACATCGCGGTGCACATCTCGGCCGACCAGCTGATGGCCTTCGGGGGCTCCTCGGACGCGTGCGCTCTGTGCAGCCTGCACAGCATCGGCAAGATAGGCGGGCCCCAGAACAAAGCTTACAGCAAACAGCTCTGTGAGCTGCTCACCAAGCACCTCAAAATTCCAGGGGACAGGTGAGAGGATGGGGGAGGGAGGGCTAGGTCATTCAGGGCCCTTTCCCGGGCCTCGGCTTCCTCCTTTGTGACCGGAGGCTTCTGGGCAGGCTAACCACTGACTCCTGCTCCTGGACCTTTTGGCTGCAGGCCGGGGGTGTTGTGGAGAGGGAAGGAGGGGGGAGGGCGGAAGAGGGAGGGGAGGAGGTGAGGGGGAGGAGGGGAGGATTGGGGCCTGAAGGATTGGGGTGAGGGCTCTAGGACCTTGGGACTACGAGGAGCGGGGCACAGGGGCCACCTCGGGGCCTGAGCACCCCTTTCTTCCTGCCAGGATCTACATCAATTACTACGACATGAACGCTGCCAACGTGGGCTGGAACGGGTCCACTTTTGCCTGAGTGCCCCCTGCTTTGCCCCCCCTGGGCCCTGGCTTATCCGCACTGGCTGTCCTCTGGTCTCCTCCTTGTCTTTGTGTAGTTGAGAAACAATAAAATGCTTTTAGGTGTCTGTGCTGGTGTGTTGGGGCAGAGCTGGCATGGGCTGCCCTGCTGCTGGGCTTGGGTGGGTGGGTAGGCTCTGCTGCCCAGTGCCAGGCTCCAGGGTCTGGCATTCGCCTCTGCCTGCCTCCTCAGGAGGACTGGACAGGGTTTGGAGGAGGGAAATGAGCTGGAGTGTGAGGGGGGGGGGCGGCCTCCAGGACGGCCTTGGGGGTCTGGTGGAGGAGGGACTGAGCTTGGCTCCCAGACCCTCTTGTAGAAGCCTCCAAGTTAGGCCAGAGGTCAGGAAAAGCTAGGGTAGGGGGAGGGTTGGACCAGAAGCTGGAGATTAGGGGTGGATCCCTGAGCAGCTCAGTGTGACCCCCCCAGGCCCACAGTGTCTGGGTCACATCTGTCATTGTTCCACTTGGGAGGAAGCCCTGGGATCTGCCCCCAGGCTCTGGGGGTTCAGTCCCACCCTGGACCCCCTGGACAGATAGCAGCCAGTGGCCTGGTTGGGGGCCCTTGGGGGAGAGCCTAGGTGGCCCAGGGTTGGGGACGGGTCACCCGGCCCTGGCGAAGGGGCCAAGGCTAAGCTTTGCTCTGCTGCCTTCCACAGCCCCTAACTGGTCTCGTGGGAGTCTGGGGCCTCCTGTGCCGCTCCAGCCTCTCCCCAGCCTAGGCCTGCCAGGAGGCCTGGGTCACTGCCTTGGGTGCCTCCTGGAGAGGGGGGCCTTTCCTGCTGCAGCCTGCTTCCTAGCTCCTCAGAGGGGGCTCTTAGCTTGGGTCTGTGATGAGGGCCCATGTCCTGTCCACTTACAGCTGGGGAAACCTCCGTGGGCACAGAGGGGAGGGGGGGGAGCCATGCTGTGGGTCACGATCCAGTGGTTAGGGCCGGGTCACCTGGGCCTTAGGGCCAACAGGAGTATTATCAGGGAGGCCGGCCAAAGAACAGCCCCTACCCTCATGGGGATCACAGTCAGCTGGGAAAGGCCACAGTGGGGGAAGTAGGGATGGGGGGAAGGAGAGCTGGTGGCCCCCCACTCCCCGGGCAGAGGGATCTTCCATGGGTGATGGGTGTGCCAGTCCACGCACTTTGGGTTTGCCCACATCTGTCATAGTTCTTTGGGAGAGATGGCACGGACGCCATTCTTCATGCTTTGTAGTGAAGCAAGCATTTCGGGTCAGGGACTCAGCGCTGTCCCAACCCCGCCTGCCTTGCTCCCTGCAGAGAAGGAGCCGGTGGCGCCTTGACCAGCCCAATGGGAGGTGGGAGCCCAGCCCGAGTGCTGGGGAGGAGGAGGAGGGAGCGTCCCCCAGCAAGGACAGAGGCCACCTGTGGGAACCCAGCCCGAGTGCTGGGAAGGGGGAAGCACAAGGGACTCCATTGGCCTTCAAAGCCCTGAATGGGAGGAGTCTCTCATCCCTGACAAGTTCCCTTTCCTCCCTTCCTGTTGACCAGTCCTTTATTCAGGCCAGTGGGGAAGCTAGCCATATAGGAAGGACCACTCAGCCAAGGCTGGGTATCTGAGACCCAGACCCATCAGCTTGCATTTAGAAAGTGCCGGCTGCATATTGGGCGCAGGGTGAGCGGAGGCCTTGGGGACCAGTGTAGAAGGCTGGTGTCCTAGGGAGCAGCTGAGGAAGCCTGTGCACCCTGGCCCCCTCCAGTTCTGGAGAATGCTACAGCTCCCCAGGTTGCTAGAGGATGCCCCAGTGCACAGAGTGCTGAGCCTGGAGTCAGGCAGACCTGAGTTCAAGTCCAGCCTGAGATCTGGTTGATCTGGCCAAGTCACTTCTAGTTTGTCAGCCTCAGCATCCTCCCCTGTAAAATGGGGCCACTGGAAGCCCTACTCTGCGTTAGCTTGAGGGTCATTGCTACCTGAAGATGCTAGCTGTTGTCACTGTGGAGGCAGGCCCCCATAGAGCCCCCTTCTGAGGCTGTAATCCTCCCTCCAAGCCCAGTAATGCCCCTTTTCCTAGTTAGAACCCAGACAGATGTGACTAGTGTGTGATAGCATCCTCCAGACTGGGGAAGGCAAGGTTACCGTCTCTCCTAAAGGCTGGGTTCTCAGCTTACACAGGTGCCACAAATTTGGAAGAGGTTTGGGTGTACACTGGGTGGGCTTCAGGCTTGGGGGATGGAGTTGGGATTGATGGAAGAGGGCAGTGGCAGTGGGGAGGGGTCCCTGAGGATGACCTGTGGCTCTAACTCACCCAGTTTGGTCATTAACTCTCCCCTCTCCAAGGGCTCCCAGCCTCCTTCATCCCAGTGGGCCCAGCAGAGGCCTCTCTGACCTTCAACCGGGCCTTCTTCTCTAGGCACAGGGTGGCATCAGCTTGGCCCATTTCCAGTCAGCACCAATTATATGCCAGGCAGTACATGGCTGCTCCCAGGCCTTTGCCCTTTCACAAATAGTGCCAGGGCACAGGATTCACACCTCGCTGTGACTTTTCAGCAAAAGTGGGCCAAACTCACAAATGCAACCAAGTCAATCCAATGTGCATTTAGTAAGCACCTACTGTGTGAGAAGCATCGTGCTAAAGTGGCAGAGCAGACCCCAGACCCCCTACTGTGTAGGCCACTTTCTGGCTATGTGACCTGGGCAATGGCCCAAGCCCTCAGCGTCCCCAGATAAATAACATCAGAGCTGGTGCAGCTCTGGGGTAGTACATGGAGTTTCCTTACCAGGAGCTTCCAGATCAGTGCCTTCAGACTACCTTCCTGGTGCGGTGTGTGTGTGGGGGGGGGGGCGGGGCATGGAGGAGGCTAAATGGATGAGACAGGGTCATTTTGAGTGGGGAGAGGGAGCAGGAAGGACTTCCCGGAGGCCAGGGTTCTGGAGCCTCCCTTTGGTGCCTGTCCTCCCACAACCAGGCCAGCACTGGAATCCTAGCCACCTGACCTTAGGGCAGGGTTGTATCAGCAAGCGCCCTAGCATACTGTATTGGTAATGGAATTTGGAGATGCCGCTATATTGGCTTGGTTTTTGGGTTGAGTGTTAAAACCCAGAGCTTGTGGATCCCACTTGTGGGATGGACTTGTTGATGTGAAGACAGAGGGCTGAACTGGGAGGAGCCAGGAATTGGGAGAGAGGCCCAACCCTAGTGAAGGCCAGAAGGACTTTGGGAGAGCAGTATCCAGTATTGTGGAGCCTGAGTTGCTGAGAGAAAGACTGCTGAGAGCCTGTTGGAGCTGCCCAGGACTTTAGAGAACTGCCACTCAGAACTGTCAAGGACTGAGGAGGCATGCCTGTGATGCCCATATTTTGTCTGTCTGTTTTGATGTTGTTTTGCCAGATTCACCTGATGGTGAAGGACAGTGCTGCTGTTGTAGAGGTCCTGTTGGTTCAGAAGCCCTGAAGGAGGATTTTCTTGTGGTACCTGCACAGAAATCCTGGAAGAGGGCCTTGTTGATGTTTTCAGGGGTTCTGGGACTGTTCTACAGGCAGAGAGTGACT
>CM053580.1:592367470-592399104 GCA_028627135.1 Pseudochirops cupreus | reverse complement strand
TTGAATTGAGAACTTGCTAAAGGAACAAGTTACACTGTATTTTGACTTTTTCTGTTCTGTGAATGTTTGCTGAATAAATGGGGTTTACTATGCTGGTAATCCGAACCTTGGAAGTTGCCTTTGCTTGGCATTACACATACCCAGGATGGCTCCTAGCACAGATGCTTTGATCTGTTTTTTTTTTCTAAAGAAAAGCAACTCAAAAGGGGTTAACAATCTTACTTTAATCAAACACAGATATCATTCACTTAGTTCCAGGGAAAAAGCCAGCACCCCGAACTTCAGAAAATACAAACAGAAATTACAAGTAGACAAAAAATATGGAGAAAATAACACAATTCAGCAGACCAACAGACAGGGCTTCCAGCCGTCTGACCATCACATACAGACATAGTTAGTCACCAGAGAGAGAAGCAGCAGCATCTGGGTTTTCAAAGCCAGGGGCCTCACAAGCTACCCAGAGTCTCATATGGCCAAATCACACATCTCTTCCCAAAGGGAGCCCCAAAGTAAAACCTTACCTCAGAGTACATCACTGACTCTTTCTGACCCACTGCCTAATTACAAAGTAACTGAGAAACAAGTCTCCCCCCAATCAAGCCCCTCCCACTAGGTTCCACTCGAGGCTCATTAAGGACTGGGAAGATTTTCAAATTCCCTAAGCCTATTAAGGGGCAGGGAAGATCTTCCAATTCCCTTACCATTATAGGGGTCAGGTGGAATCTCAGAGATTTGAATTTCTTTAGCATTTCTCATTCCCTGGAGTTATCATTCCACTGATTGGAGATAATCTGTGTAAAACTCTTTTCTTCCAGGGTTCACTCCTTATCTTGGCCTTCAAGGCCTCAGTCTGCCCCACCCTACTCTCTGACTTCATCTTTGTCACGGCCCCTCCCTCTGATCCTCTGCCATCTTCCCACCTGCAGACTGCCCAGCTCTACCTTCTGACCAGCTTGTATATGGGTGGGCACACTTCTGTCTGCTTTACAGAGTACTCTCTTACTGACCTGCCCTTCTCTCATTGAGCCCAACTTCATGCACCCTTCAAGGCCCAGCTTTCTCCAGGCAGGTGGTCCTTTGAAGACAATGGGATAGTTTGAGTTCAGGCAGACGGGGGGTTAGGAGGGGACTCATTTTTTGATGCTACACCCAGTGCTGGGGGTGGAGGGGCCTCAAAAAGGCTGGGGGTGGGGCTGGGAGAGCAGCAAGAAGCAGCTGCCACAATGGAGTGAGATCAGGACCAAGGGAGGAAGGGACTGATTGGCACATAAGGATGGATGCTCTGCTGCTGAACTTCCCACCCAGAGACCATGGTCCCCAAGGTAGCCATTTTTATATGTCCTTTCACTCCTTGGGTTTCCTTTGCACATGGGGATAAGAAATAGATTCAGTTGTTGTGCCACAGCACTATTTCTGACTGGGGGCTCAGAGCTAAAACTAGAGAGAATTACAGAGATCCTTTTGTTACAGCTTTCCAGAGGAGTCAACCAGTCAGCTGACAAACATTTATGAAATGCTAACCATGTGCCAGGCAGTGTGCTAAGTGCTGAGGAAAAACACAGAGCAGAGGGAGAATGTCTACAGATACAGAGGCAGCTGGGGGTGCCACAATGGGCATAGCATGGTGTCCCAGGAGGCAGGAAGCCCGGAGTTCAAATTTTGCCTCAAACCTTTGTCTCCTTCTGCAAGGTGGAATCTAATGGCCTCTATGTCCCAGGATTGTTGGGAGGGTCAAATGGGATACTTGTCAAATACAAGTGCTTGGCATGTAGTGGGTGTTTCATAACTGCCTGTTAGGAGGCCCTGGGTCATATAACAGTAGGTCTGGAGGCCTTGGTGACTCGGAGGCTGGCTCTCCCCCATCCCCCCGCCCCTAGGACACTTCATGCATCCAGTCTTTCTGTGGGACAAGTCTGATCTCACCCTCTGCAGTGACTGAGTTCATCAACCAGTTCCCCTTCCTGTTCAAGGCCCAGCATTAATTCAGCAAAACATTTATTTGGTATTTAGTTCCCTCCTCCCTTTCCTGACCCCATTTGGGGTTTTCTTGGCAGAGATACTGGGGTGGTTTGCCATTTCCTTCTCCAGCTCATTTTGCAGATGAGGAAACTGAGGCCAACAGAGTGAAGTGACTTGCCCAGGGTCACACAGCCAGAAAGTGCCTGAGGCTGGATTTGAACTCATGAAGATGAGTCTTCCTGCCTCCTGGCCCAGCACTCTCTCCACTGAGCCAGCTAGCTGCCCCAAACATCTATTAAGTGCCTACTATGTGCCAGGGCAGCTGTGCCCAGATTCTGCCATCCCCGAGGTCAGCCCAGCTTTGGGGGCTCCTCTCCATAGTGCACAAAGGATTCCCGGCTTCATCCCCAGCTGTTTTTCAGATGTGCTGACATCTGGTCACACCTCTCCCACTGGTGAAGTTGTTTGTTGAACCTGACTGGTGTCAATGGAAAGGAATAAGCCTTTATCTGGTGCCTGCTGTATGCTAAGTGCTTGACTCATATGACCCTCACAACAGCCCTGGAAGGTAGGGGCCATTATGATACCCATTTTTCAGTTGAAGAAACTGAGGCCAGCAGAGGTGAAGTGGGGTGCCCAGGGTCACACAGCCAGGAAGCAGCTGAGGCTGGATTTGAACTCTGGGCTTCCTGATGCCAGGCCCCAGGGCTCAATGCATGTCCCCAGCCACTTCTGGTGGGTTACAAGGCCTTATGACAAACGGCAGCTTTTGGGGGAGGAGAACCTCTCAGGGAAATGGGAAATGCAGTCACTTCCAGTGCCAGGGTCTGGGGGCTGCCTGTTCTGCCCAGAGGGGGTCTGGCGGCTCTGGAGCTCAGGGAGAATATGCCCCATTGTGGGAAGGGGCCTGCGTCCAGAGCTGCCGGCTCCCTCCACATCTTCCAGCTGGCAGGCACTTGGCCCCTAGCTTTGGCCTTTCTCGGTGTACTCAGCACTTAATAGGTATTTAATGAATGGCTACTGATTGATGGACTGGGGGAGGGGAGGTGGCATGCCGGGAGCTCCCTTCCAAGGTCCAAATGCAAGCAATCCCCGAGGCCCTCAAGTGCGCAGGGCCCTGTGGAGTCAGGAGGGAGGTGTCGGGAAAGGGGGCCCTCGAGGAGACATCACTACCCATAACAGGGATAAGGGGCCAATTCACCCGAGGGAAACAGGGACCGGAAGCTAAGGAGAATGTGTGTGTGGGGAGAGACAGACAGAGACAGAGAGTGAATGAGAGACAGAGTCACACACAGAGACAGAGAGAGAGAGAGAGAGAGAGAGAGAGAGAGAGAGAGAGAGAGAGAGAGAGAAAGAGAGAGAGAGAGAGAGAGAGAGACAGGGAGCTGTCGGAAAGGAAGGGGAGAGGGAGGAGGAAGAGATGGTCTGGACCAGCCCTGACCCTCGGGAACCCTGGCACACTGAGCCCAGGACATTGGCACCAAGGACACAGAGCACAGCAGGATGATCGTCTGCAGCAGCCCTTGGAGGAAGGGAACCCGGGCAGGGCCTCCCCTTCTTCTCCTTCCCCCCTCCATCGCTCTCTCTCTCCTTCCTCTCGGACCCTCCCTCGGTGTCCTACCGGGTGGGGAGGGAAGGGGGGAAACGGAAGGAGGGGGCGTGGCCTCCTCGTCCAATCGGAGTCATCCGCGTCCTCGACCAGCCAATCGGAGTCTGGGCCCGCCCCGCGGCCGGACTCCCGGCTCCAGACCTCTGGAGCTCCAGCGTTCCGGAGCCACTGGCCCTGCTCCGCTCCCCCAGTGCGGCCGCAGCCAACGATCGCCGCCCCGCTCCCCGCCCTGCCTCCGGGCCCCTCGCCGAGTGAGCCCCACTCCGGTCCTCTCCCGCGGGTCCCTCCGCCAGACAGTCCGGCCGCCATGCCCTTCGTGGAGCTGGACACCAGCCTGCCCGCCGTCCGGCTGCCCAGCGGCCTGAGCCAGCGTCTGTGCGCCGCGACGGCGGCCGTGCTGGGCAAGCCTCAGGACGTGAGTGCGCCCGGGACGCGGGTCCCCCGGCCCCTCTAGGCCCCTAGAGCCTCGGCTCCCCCACACTGGCCCCTAGATCTGGCCCCCAGAATAGCTCCAGCCTTTGGCCCTTCTACCTCCCTCCTGGCTCAGCCCTCAGTGCTCTTGACCCCAGCCTGACCCCCAGGCACCTTCCTTGGCCCGAGGCCTGGGCCTCCCTGCCACCTTCTGCACTGCTGCCCCTCTCTGCCTAGTGCCTGGCAACCTCCTTCCTCCTTCCCTCTTCTCTGCAGAAAGTGAATGTGACTGTGAGGCCAGACCTCACCATGATCCTGAGTGGTTCAGACGAGCCCTGTGCCCAGCTCACAGTTTCCTCCATTGGCGTGGTTGGCACAGCAGAGGAGAACCGTGACCACAGCGCCAAGTTCTTTGAGTTCCTCACCAAGGAGCTAAGTCTGAGTCCAGACAGGTCGGTCCAGGTCCTGGGGGTTGGGGTGAGGCAGGGCTGGCGGGGGTCCCCAATGCTGGGATTGGTGCCCGCTCAGGGTGCTTTCTCGTGTGACCTTGGCATGGCACTTCTGGACTCTGGGCCTCAGTTTGCTCATCTGTGAAAAGAGGCCATTGAACTAAATGGCCTGTGAGACCCTGCCAGCTCTAGAGCATCTGACCCTTGGATGCTTGGGGTACAAGGATCTTTCTGACTTAAGCTTTTTGGGGTACTGTGAAAAAATGCCCTCTTGCTCCCTCCTGCCTAGCTGGGTGCTGCATGCATAGGCTCCAAAGAGCAGCCCAAGGCTCCTCCCCAGCCAGTTTGTGACCTTTCCTCCTGTGCCCTCAGTGTCTGCGCTCAGCAGAATAGGGAGGCCTCTGTCCCCGGCCAGGGGCCTAGGGTCTCAGGGGCCCATGGTCCCAGGGTCTCATAATCCCAGGGGCTCAGGGTCTCAGGGTCTTAGGGTCTCAGGGCCCCATGGTCCCAGGGTCCCATAATCCCAGGGTCTCAGGGGCCCATGGTCCCAGGGTCCCAGGGGCTCAGGGGCCCAGGGCTGAGCTGCTTTGGCAGGACTACTGAGCCAGCTCAGTTGGCGCTGACTGAGAATGATGCCAACAACACCGCTGGTGTGTAAAGATGTAAGAGCACTTTACAAAGTCTGTCTTGCTGGGGTCTCGCACCAGCCCTGGGGGACAGGTGCTGTTATTATTGTCCCCATTTACAAATGAAGAAACCAAGGCAAACAGAGGCCAAGTGGCTTGCCTGGATTCTACTCAGGAGGTGTGGGAGGCAGGATTTGAACTCCCAGCTGGCTGACTCCAGGCCTGGTGCTCTGTGCACAGTGGCGCCCCCTCCCTGTTGGGGGTGGTGGTGGTAAGCCACAGTGACCCAGTCTGGTCAGGGGTGTTTGGGAGTATAGGGGCGAAGAAGACAGAACTGAGGCCCAGGCCCCTTTCTGTTTCCATAGGCACAGATCTCTCTGCTTTGGTGTATGGGAGTGGAGTTGAGTGGGTGGCTCCAGGCCAGACTGGGGGCTGAGAGATCTGTGTTCTAATCTGCCTTGGTGTCTGACTGCCCCTGCCCATGACAAATTGCCGAGTTAATCTGGGGATTGCTTTCCCCATGTGTAGAATGGAGAGGCAAGCCAAGGTCCTCCGACAGGGCCAAGCTTTCCTGAGGGGGTGTGAGGGCCATTTCCTTCTATCCCCCTCCCCACTGATGGACAGCCAGGTGGTTGGCAGACAGCAGCAGAGACTGATGCCCTGGACCCCCTCCTTGCCCTCTGTCCCTTTACCCAGCCCACAGACCCAGGAGGAGGGAGGTGGTAGTGCAGTGGTCAAGGGCTAACCCAGCCAGCAGGCAGAGGCCTGACCTGGCCCCTCTCCCTCCCTCCCTCCCACCTCCCTGGGTGCTGTATGCACAGGCTCCTAAGAGCAGCTTGGGAGGTCTTGGGAGCTGAGACTGAGGGCTCTGAGTGACAGGAGCTGGAGGTAAGAATGACAGTGACTGGGGGACTCTTCCTTCCCGCAGAATTAGCATTCGGTTCTACCCCCTGGAGCCTTGGCAGATTGGCAAGAAGGGCACAGTGGTGACATTTCTGTAAGCAGCCCAGAGATGGCGCTGATGGACCAGTGGGGGTCTCTGCCCGCCCCTGCACAAACCCAGGATTCTCTTCAGGGCGAGCAGAATAAAGTGGAGCCCCGTGTTTGTTTGAGCATGGACTCGTTTTTCCCAGGCCCAGAGGTGGAGGCTGATGGGGTGGGGGTCAGTTGGGGGTGTTCCCGAGAAGGTCCCATGCATGGTGAGGTCACCAGCAGAGCTCTCCACCAGGCTCTGGATCCCTAACCAGGCAAAATCTCAGCCAGGGAACGGCCATCCTCAGGCCTTTGACCACCCTGGAGGGGTGCTAGGAGCAGAGGGTTCAGATGGATTGACTCCTCCCATCTTCCCCCGGGAAGGGACAGTGGGTCTCTACTGTCCAAAGCCCTGGCTGCTCTTCCCATGGCTGCTTGGCCTGAATCAGGGTGTGCAAAGGCAGCCAGGGCTGGTGAAGGCAGAAAGGCCAGAAGTGGCCTTGAAGGTTATGCTGAATGAGTGGGAATCTGGGCCCATCCTTGGAGCTGGCCTGCCCATCTTGTCTACAGTCCTCAGGAGGCCCTGGGAGAGCCCAGACAGCTCCTGGGAGGGGCGCATGCAGCTGTGCCGAGTACTGGGACAGCATTCCAGACTGGGCCGGGGGTGTCCGTCCTGAGTGCTGGGACAGTGTCCCAGATTCGGCCCAGGGGTGTCTGTAGGTTTGGGTTGCCTCAGGTTACTCCTTTTCTTCATTGAAAAATTGTCCCACAAGTTTTTCTGTGCCTACTTCGTTGCCGCGCTCCTGGAGTTTTTGCTCTGTTCTCCTCCTCCTCAATCTGGCAGTCTTCTCTCTCTTCACTCATCCTCCCCTTTCAGTCTCTGCTCTTTGTGCCTGGTCCTCCCCCCATCCACTTTGTGTTTGCCAAGGCTCAGAGCCAAGCCCTCCCCTCTTTTCTATCCCCCAAAGTCTCACCCATTCTCCCAGCCGCCATCCTCTGTGCAAATGACCCCCTAGTCCGTGGGTCCAGGCTTCATCTCTCCAAACTCCAGCATCTCCAGCTGACTTCCTCTACCCTGAGACCTACGCCAAAGCCAGAAAACATGGTGATGGTCCAGAGTGCTGGGTTCAGCCCAACAAGATGGAACGTAGTAGGGATGAGGGTAAGATCTGGTGCTTGGGTGTAAAGGAAAGATTGCCTTCACACAAACAAGGTGGGGGATGCCGGCCTAAACAGTGGTGGTTCTGGAAAAGATGGCGGGCTGGCTCCAGGCTGGGGCCAGCGTGGGCTGTGGCAGCCTCAAAATGAGCCCCACCAGAGGGGTATGGCCTGCAGGGGAGGTCAAGCTGGGGCCTCTGGAGGGGGAAGGGCTCGGGGATCCTTGACTTGGAGCATGGTTCATGATGATAATCACTAGCATCAATGGGGCATTGAAAGTTTCCAAGGTGCTGGACATCTCATCTGATGCTTATAGCAGCCCTGTGAAGTACCCTGTCTCCATCTTACGGATGAAGTGAAAGTGCACGTGGGGAAGTGACTTGCTAGAAGAGTCTCTGGTGGGATTTGAACTCAGCCCTCCAAGCCCCTGCATCACCTTGCTGCCTCTAGCTGAGAAGGCTGGGGATGTGTGTGTGGCATGAGGGCTGTCACGTGGGCGAAGAGTTTCCTGTGGTCCTTTGGCCCCAGAGGACAGACCCAGGAGCGGCCTGGAAACTCCAGGGAAGGGAGGAAGGGAGCCCCAAACCATGCCCCTCTCAGCAGTTTGGTGCAGGCTGCAGTGAGCCGGTGTGCGGAGGTGCCTCGGCCAGTGAAGGCGCTGGGGCAGGAGGGGGCGGGGTACGAAGGAGCGGTGAGCCCCACCAGCCATGGGCCACGAGGGGCGTGTCCCGCACAGTTGGGCCGGCGGTATTTACACGTTTGTCACGCGGTCTCGTCCGACTGGGAGATACTGGAGTGCTTTGCCACTTCCTTCCAGCTCATTTAACAGATGAGGAGGGGAGGCAAACAGGGCCAAGCGACTTGCCCAGGGTCACCCAGCTAGGAAGTCGGCGCTGCGCTCTATCTCTCTCGCCCCCGTCACCCAACGACCCAGTTTATACAGCACATGAGACAAAAAAAAGTGCTAGTGCTAACACAGCTGAGCCTGCAAAGGGTGGAGGCGGGAGAGCCACCTCTGAGGCCAGCCGACACAATGACTCTTCTTTTAAGGCAATTGAGGCTTATTGTGCAGGGCTCGGGCCCCAAGAGGCCTCCGGAGGAGCCTTGCTGCAGGGCCGCTTAGTGTGACATCTGAGGAAGGCAGAGATGCCGAGTTCGGGAAGGAACCCAATGTAGAAGGTCCTCAGAACGAGAGCCAAGCGAAGGCGCCGCCCCTAGCCAGCTGGGGAGGATGCCAGCGGTGCCAGAGGCAGACGGGGCCTCCCGGGCGCAGAGATCCCTTCCGCACTCAGCGCGTGCCCACGGCCCGGGACTGCAGGCAATGCTGCCCGGGCTGGGTCTGGAGCCGCCGAGGCCCGAGTTCAAATCCAGCCACAAAACACTTGGTAGCTGGGGGACCACCCTGCTCCGCCTGCAGTGGGTGGCTGTGAGATGGGGACCCCAACGGCATTGGGCTCGCAGGGTTGTGGGGAGGGTCAAGTGAGAGGAGTGGTGCCCCAGATGCCCCTAGCCTCTCTGGACCTCCCCGGCCTCTCTGAACGTCCCGGGGCTCTCTGGACGACCCCTCCCCAGGCACAGCCTCTCTGGACGTTCCCCCTTAACCCGCTCTCTGCAACGACCCCTCCCCAGGCACAGCCTCTCAGGGCTCTCCTGGCCTCTCTGGACCTCCCCGGCCTCTCTGAACGTCCCGGGGCTCTCTGGACGACCCCTCCCCAGGCACAGCCTCTCTGGACGTTCCCCCTTAACCCGCTCTCTGCGCGCCTTCCTCCCAGGGAGGCAGCCCATGGCGGCCAGGGCGGTGCTTCCCTCTCTTCCCCTCCCCCTCTCTGGACCCGCCCCCTGAGGTCACTTCCTGTCGTGAGCTCTCCTGCTTCCCGTCCCCCAGGAGACCTATCGGCTCCTCCCTCCCAGAGCAAGCACCACCTTACGTCAGACGTGGGGCCCCGCCTAGTGCGTGTACGTGGGCAGGGCTGTGAGGTCACTTCCTATCTTCTCCCCGCCTCCTGCTTTCTTCCCTTCCGAGGGGAGGCTGGAGGGGAGCTCACTTCCGGCTCAGCCTCACCGCCCCCCCCCCCCCCCCCCCCCAAGCAAAGCACAGCCCTGCCCTCCCGGGCTGGGGCGCGATGGCGTCACCATCAGGCCCCACCTTTTCTGCTTCCATTGGCCCAAGTCGTCCGTAATGGCGGCCAATCGGCGTGCCCGTTGTTGGCCGGCTACCGCGCCGGCTTTCGCTCTCTTTTCTGCGCCTGCGCGAGCTCGCTGAGCCGGGAGCGTCGGAAACGGTTGTCAGGACAGCGGGGTGGGTGAGGTGTGGGTGGGCCCGGTCGGGTTACAGGTGTCCCCTCCCTGTGCCGCCTCTTCCCGCCGTGCCTCAGTTTCCCCCGTTAGTCCCTTAGCCGGAGGGCCGCAGCCGGCGGTGTCTCGGCCGCAGAGGACGTTCGGGGCCCGGGGAAGGGGAGAGGACGGAGCCGTCGGGGCGGAGGGCAGGGCTCGGCCCGGGGAGGGGGCGTCTGGCTAGAGGCCTGCGGGACCCAGCCCGGGGTCACCCACCCTTGGGACCCTCCTGTGCGGTTGTGCGTGTGCGAGTGTGAGTGCGCGTGAATGAGTGTGTGAACGAGTGTGCAAGAGTGAGTGTGTGAATGGGGGTGTGTGTGCAACAGTGAGTGAGTGGGTGAGTGCAGGTATGAGTGCATGCATGTGCGTGTAGATGAGTGTGTGAATGAATGTGCAAGTGTGAGCGTGTGTGAGTGAGTGTGCAGGTGTGAGTGAGTGCATGTGTGTGTATGAGTGTGCAGGAGTGAGTGTGAGTGTGAATAAGTGTGAATGCGAGTGAGTGCAGGTATGAGTGAGTGCATGTGCATATGTGTGTGGATGAATGTGAATGAGTGTGCAAGTGTGAGTGCATGAGTGAGTGTACAAGTCTGAGTGAGTGCATGTGTGTGTATGAGTGTGTGCAGGAATGAGTGTGAACGTGTGAATAAGTGTATGTGTGCAACAATGAGTGAGTGGGTGAGTGCAGGTATGAGTGTGTGCATGTGCGTGTAGATGAGTATGTGAATGAGTGTGCAAGTGTGAGCGTGTGTGAGTGAGTGTGCAGGTGTGAGTGCATGTGTGTGTATGAGTGTGTGCAGGAGTGAGTGTGGGTGTGTGAATAAGTGAATGTGAATGCGTGTGCAAGAATGCATGTGAATGCGTGTGAGTGTACAGGTGTGAGTGTGTATGTATGCGTGTGGATGAGTGTGTGTGTGCAGGTGTGAGTGAGTGCATGTACATGTGTGTGCAGGCATGCCCGCGAGTGGGACAGGGGCTCCGGCATAGCGAGGGCGGACTGCACCTGCTCTGTGGCACTCTCCATCCCGCGGGGGTCCCTTCAGCCTCACCCCTTGTGGGGCTGCTTGGCCAGCTTGCAGGGGCAGGGAGCAGATGCTGAGGGCTGTCCAGGCCAGCCAGGCAGGGCCCCCCCTCGAGGCAGCTGGCTGGGCCTCAGGTGCCTTTCCTTCCTCTCAGGTGTGACCTCCCACTGTGGCAGGGGAGAGTCCAGAGGACAGCTCCAGCTCCTCGCCCCAGCAAAGATGGTGAGTGTGCCCCTCTTCCCGCCTCTGTGCAGCAGGGCCGTGGCTGCTGGGGGGGATCAGCGCTGGTGGGGCCCCTACAGTGACCCCTCTGTGAGGATGTGGTTGGGGTGGGGATCCTCTCCCTGCAAAGGGCCGGGAGGTGCTCATGGGGAGCTCCCTCCAATGGGACACAGTGGTCACGGTCACGGGCTGGGGCTCCTGGCGCCTGCCCCGTCCCACGGCTCTGTCTCTGTGCGGGGGCTCTCTCCAGATCCGTATTGCAGCCTTGAATGCCAGCTCCACGGTGGAGGACGACCACGAAGGCACATTCAAGAGCCATAAAACACAGACCAAGGAGGCGCAGGTGAGGAGCAGTCTGTGCTGCGGCCCCTTCCTGGCCCAGACTGGCACTGGCGCTGACCACGGCCTTTCCCTGTGTGGTTTGCCAGGAAGCAGAAGCTTTCTCCCTGTATCACAAAGCCTTGGACCTGCAGAAGCATGATCGCTGTGAGGAATCGGAGAGAGCCTACCAGGAGCTGCTGGAGATCCGCCTGCTGCGGGAGGTGAGACCTGCCCCGGCCCAGGAGGCTGAGGAGGGCCAGGGGGAGGGGGAGGGGGTGGGGGAAGGGGAGAGTAGAGGGGGACAGAAGGAAGGGGAGAGACAGCTGGCTCTGGAGTCCCTGTGACCCCGGAGGTGGGCTCCAAGGCTGCCCTGCCCTTGTGCTTGGTTTGTGAGACCTCGCAGGGGGGCTGGGGCTCCGGGCCAGGAGCCTGAAGGCAGCAGGTCGGGACATTCAGTCATGTGGCTCCTTCAGCTGCCTCTTCCATGGTGGTCCTTGGCTTCTGTGTGTATTTCTCTCCTTTTCAGGCGGTTTTGGCTGGTGATGAGAGGGAGGGCTTAAAGCATCCCGGGCTGATGCTCAAATACTCCACGTACAAGAATCTGGCCCAGTTGGTGGCCCAGCGAGGTGACCTAGAGACGGCCATGGAGCTCTACTTGGAGGTAGGCGGCCAAGCGCTGGCCGCCCTGGCCTTGTGGCTGCTTGGGGGCTGCTGGTGGAGGGCCGGGGTGTTCGTCCCTGAGGCCTGACGCAGGTTGGCTTAGAAAACTGTGTCCCCACCATCTGGGTTCCTGGGGACTCCCTTGGGCTTCTCCAGCTCTCCCATCGCAGGTGACAAGTGTGGTTGAGGCAGAGATGGCGGCGTCACGTCCAGAAGTCCGGTCTTGTCCCCAGAGCACGCCTTGGGAGCTGGCCGGCCCCTCCCCAGTCTGTGCTTTCCTTCTGCATCCCCTTGCGCACCCCTCGCCCTCCCTCACTGGAGGCCCACACGATCTTGTGCCGGGCTTCTCTCTAGCGGTTCTCAGAGGCCCCTGGGCCCAGAATTGCCTTGGCCGGAGCTCCCCCAGCGTGGCTGTGCCCTGCTCCAGAGGGGTGGCGGCCTCCTCCCCTGGGCATCTGGCTCCCCTTCTAGGAAGCTGCTCCAGCCTCTTTTTAAGCCATACGACCCAGATGCCCTCACATCTGCCATCTTCCTGTGACCCTAACGAGGGTCAGGGAGCTGCCCTCCTCTGCCTCTGGTGCCCTGTCTGGCCCCTGTCTCCTTTGGGCACCTTCTTCCCCCTGACCCTTATTAGGAGTTGGAAGTGCAGAGAGCCTGGGCAGGGCCTCATTCTGGGGCAGGGGTGGGGTCAGGATAGGCTGGGCAGAAAGGTGCAGGGCCAGGGTGCTGAGATCTGTCCTGAGTGACAGCCTTGCTCTGCTTCCTAGCCCTGGCCCTTGGCCCCTCCAGCTCCCCCCCTTGCCCCCTCAGCTTCTTCGACCCCCCCCTGGCCCCCTCAGCTTCTTCAACGCCCCCCCTGGCCCCCTCGGCCTTTGGGCCCCCCAGTTCCCCTGACCCTCCTCTCCCTCTTGGCCCCCACATTCTCCTCCCTGCCTCGGCCTCATCTCCCCCCTCGCCCCCTCAGCTCCTTTGATCCCCCCCTGGGCCTCCTCAGCTCCTTCGACCGCCCCCTGGCCCCCTTGGCCTTTGGGCCCCCCAGTTCCTCTGACCCTCCTCTCCCCCTCGACCCCTTCCCGCCCTGGTCCTCCTCCCACCCCTCCTCGATCAGTTGGTCCTATCTTCGTGCTATGCTGCTTGGGCTCTCGCATCTTCCCCCATTGTCCTTTGTCCTTCTGTGTCCTTGTCCTGCTCCTCACGGACCCTGTCAGTAGAACTGGGGCCAGGAGCTGGGCAGGAGACGCTTTGCCTGCCCATTTTCTTTCATTTCTCCCCCATCTTTCCAGCTCTCTCCTCCCTCCCCCCAATCACCTGCACAAACTCCCCAGGCTTTGGCAGACAGACCCACCCCCATGCTGCCCCAATGCTCCTCATCTCCCATCACTCAGAGTCGGTGTCTCCTCCCATGAGGAGGGGGCCTCCCTCCTGACTGAGGTGACCCCTCCTCCTGCTCAGCTGATCCCCTTCTGTCTTGTCTCCTCCAGTAGATTGGCCTGTCTTCCTCCCCCTTCCATCTTCTCTCTCTCTCTCTCCCTTCTCCTGGCTCTTCCTTCCTGCCTACAAATGTGCCCATGCCTCCCCCATCCTCCAAACACCCTCCTGGGATCCCTGTGGCCCCCAGTTATCCCCTCTGCAGGCCCCCCAACTGTCCTTCCTGTGGCCCCCGACTGTCCCCTCTGTAGCCCCCGACTGTCCCCTCTGTAGCCCCCAACTGTCTTCCCCGTGAACCCTGACTGTCCTCCCTGCAGGCTCCTGACTGTCCTTCCCATGGCCCCCTAACTGTCCTCCCTGCAGCCCCCCGACTGTCCTCCCTGCAGGCCCCTGACTGTCTCCTCTGTAGCCCCTGACTGTCCTCCTTGTGAACCCTGACTGTCCTCCCTACAGCCCCCCGACTGTCCTCCCTGCAGCCCCGTGACTGTCCTCCCTGCAGGCCCCTGACTGTCTCCTCTGTAGCCCCCAACTGTTCTCCCCGAGGCCCCCCCAACTGCCCTTGTGGCCCTCAGCTGTCCTCCCTGCAGGTCCCTGATTGTCCTCCTGTGCCTCTTCTGCCCTTTGTAGCTAAGCTGCAGGAAAAAGGCATCTATACCTGGGGCTTCCATTCATCTCAGTGCTCTGAGCAGTCTGATTTCTGAACTCAGTCCACCAAAGCTGCCCCCTCCGCCGTCACCAATGACTTCTCGGATGTCCGGCTCAGTGGCCTGTTCTCCATCCTCATCCTCCTTGGCCTCTTTTGTTTCCCTTCTCTATCTCCAGCCTTCTCCAGACCAGGCCATCTAACCTTAGGCATCTCCTGGGCTCTGCCCTGGGCCCTCTGCTCTCCTCCCTCTGTCCTGCTTTTCTGGGTCATCTCATCACCTCCCATGCATTTAATGACTTGCTTATGACTCTCAAATCTCTGTCTCCTGCCCTGACCTCTCTCCTGACCTCCAGGTGCCTTTCATCGATCTCCCACTGGACATCTTAATGTGGGTCCAGAACGCCTGCTACCTTCCCAGTCACTGTCGAGGGCACCCCCATCCTTTCAGGCCCTCAGGCTCCCAGCCTCGGGGTCATGCCGAGCTCTTCCCTCACCACCCCCCCAGATCCAATATGGCGCCACGACCCATTGACGTCCCCTCCGCATTGTCTCTCCAGTGTAGCTCCTCCTCTTTGGTGCTGCCCCTCCTCTGATAGAGCCTCCTCTCCTTGCCCCTGAACTATGGCAGCAGCTGCTGGCAGGGGAGAAGGGGCTGCCTGCCTCAGTCTCTCCCCCTTCCAGCCCATCCTTCAGTCAGCCTCCAAAGGGATCTGCCTTTTTAATTGTGCTTTAGCTCAGGTTTGATGACCTTACCCCCTACTCAGCGGCCTCTGGTGCTCCCTTTGGTCTTTCACAGCCAAGCACCCCCAGTCCACCTGTGCAGCCTTCTTGTGCCCCATTCCCTCCCTGATATTCCTCATGCAGCATGCTCCATTTAGGAGGCAGGTCGGTGGTGTAGGATAGAGCCCAGGGCCCAAGTCGGGAGGCGCTGAGCTCCAGTGTGACCCCTGCAAGATGCACCAGCAATAGCACCTCCCTCTCAGGGTAGTTGTGAAGACTGAATGAGGGGGTGTTCGTCAGATGCTTAGTACAGTGCCCGGCATGGAGTAAGGCTCTCAATGTTTCCTTCCCTTCCTCCCTCCCTCCCTGACTCCTCCTTGTTCTTCTCAAGGCTTTTTTTCCCCTGTGGATGCCCTTGTTTTGCCCCTGGTCTTATTGGAAAGGCCCTGGTGTCTTTCCTCACCTGTGATGTTGCTCCAGGAGCTCTGAGCAGGTGATCTCTGTGCCCCGGAACGATAAGACAGTTTATCAAAGAGACCTTTCCCCTTGTCTGTGGACTGCCCTTTTCCCAGGATCTTTGGGCCTTGGGGGAGATGTTGGGAATGTGGTGTAGGCCCAGATACTGTTGGATGGCGGTGGTCCTTACAAGGTTCCCAGGCCCCTTCTAGCCATCCCTGCACATACGCCGTGGCTGAGCTGTCAGCTGCGTCTGTTTGCGTGTTTCTAGGCCGTGATGCTGGACTCTACCGACGTCAACCTTTGGTACAAGATTGGCTGCGTGGCCCTGAAGCTGGTGTGCATTCCGCTGGCACGCCACGCCTTTGAGGAGGGGCTCCGCTGCAATCCCGACCATTGGCCCTGCTTGGACAACCTTATCACGGTCCTGTACACACTGGGCGACTACACCAGTGAGTCTGGCCCCTTGGGGGCTCCTTAGTGGGGGTTTCCTGAGCATCTCCCCTCGGGGAGCAGCCTCCTCAGGTCGCTCACCTGCCCACCTCTCTGCTAATGAGGCCTTTCCCTGTTGTTGTTGTCTTGTCAGTGCCCTCCCAAAGAGGGGGTACCCAGAGCTGTCCCATGCCTGGCAGGCTCTTCTTCCACCTGCTGTGTCTGACTAGCAGGATGTGGTCCTCAAGGCCAGCAGGACTTTTTTTGGGGGTGGGGACCTTTCTTTGTTTTCCCCAGCACTTAGCTCAGGGCTGGCCCACTTACCTGCTGACTATGGGCTGATGCACATTGCCCTTTTGGCCCTGCCCACTGAGAAGGTGAATGCCTTCCAAGGCTGCCCCGGTAGGAGGGTCCCCAGGCAAAGTCAGCAGCTGTCCTTGGCCCCCACGGACTCTTGAGTCAGACAACGTTTGGCCTCAGTGTCCCCTCTGATGAGCTAGGCTCTCTCTGGAAAGGAAAGGCAGGGGGCCAGAGGGGCTGTGGGAGGAGCTGGGCGGAGGGGGGTGGAGGGCACTTGTGTGTCGGAAGGCCTACAGCCCTGTGAGATTGTGACGCCCCAGTAGGCTGCTTTCTGAGGGCTCCCCCTTCTTGGCTACAGCAGAAGATGTCTGGTGAGGGGGTGAGCTCCCTGTCCTTCACACATCAGCAACAGAGGGCACCCGGGGGCAGGTTTTCACTGGTTAGCGAGGGAAGCGAGGGCCAGATATTCCTGGTCAGGTTGGAGGAAGCCCCAGCATGGGGGGTTTCTGGAGGCATTTTTCCAAGTCTTAGAGGAAGGGATGCAGGGTGGGAGGACAGAGCTTAAGGGAAAGGGGGTGGCGGGAGGGCCCCACTATCTGCCAAGAAAACCCCAAGGGGGCTGTGGAGCCTCAGCTGAGAGGTCTCAGGCCGTTGTCAGAGCTGAATGAGCACTCGTGGTGCTCGGCGTACAGTGGGTACCACCTCAGGCTTCACCTCTGCTTCGGTGACTGCCACAGCTCCATCATGAGCTCCAGGCCTGTGTCGTCCATTGTCCACCACCCACCACTCAGACTCCCCAGCCGCCTTTCTCCCACCCCCACCTGTCCTGGCCACTGCCTTCAGGGCCTTCCTAAGATACCGGTCTTGTGACCATATGTCCGGCCTGTACCCGCACTAGGGGCTCCCAATTTCCTGGGGGACAGTGAGGATGCTGCAGATGGCTGCTCTGGGCTGGGGTCCTCACCCTTGGGCAGCGGTGGGGAGGAGGGCTGGGGTGCTGTGCTCAGTGGTCAGCAAGAGACTGGCCAGCCAGTGAGGGAAAGCTGTTCCTTTGCTCTTGGCTGGATATCTTCTCTTCTTGCTTGTTTAGGCAGCTTAATAAAAAAAGAATAGAAAGCCCGTCTGTAACACCACGCACCAGCAGATTCTCAAGAGAATGCTACTGTTAACAGCTTTTAAGGTTCTGGTTACACAGTATAGTGAGCACTCCAGTGATTCCATAACGAATCAAGGCCAACATTCACAACATGTCACAATATAACATTCACAGTAGCTTAACGTTAGAACGGCCACACAGTTTTCACTACAGTGGCCACAATATTTGGAACAAAGAACAAAAGAGTAATCATCTGGTTTCCCAAAGGGGGAAACCCTCCTTACTTAATCATTCAGTCATTTCACAATACAATAATCAATCTTCCACTCCTGGGGTAATCATAGGTGAACTTAATCAGTCACTTATCCAGATTCACAGTAGTGTCATTAATCACTAAATACAATCATTAGAAAATTACACAAATCCTCCACCCCTTGGTGTCTAAACCTCAGTTTCATCACATGTTCAATATCCAAGGGGAGGCCTTTTCTTCACCTTGACCTGGGATGGTCTCTCTGATTCCATGGATCCCCTTCTATGGTCCCAGCTCCCTCCTGAATCCAGCAGTCACCTGGATTCAGAGTCAGACAGCTCCCAGGTCCTTGTCCAGTCCCCCGGGCAGTTCTTGCTACACACTGAAGTTCACAGGGTCCAGCACATCTCAAAACCTTCACTACTTCTGTTGCGGGGAACTCAAGGATCAACCAAGCCACAAACAAAGTCTTATCCCGGTTATGCTTCTTCAGTCTTCCAGCAGTTTGGCTGGCCCTAGGACCCAGAAGGAATCTCAGCCTTCCAGGAGGCAGCAACTTCAACCTTCACCATATTCTGTTCTCAAGAAAACTCCCACTCCATCTCTCTCTCTCTTTCTCTCTCTCTCAGGAAAATTCCTGATTCTGACTCTGTCCCTGCAACTCTTCCTACACACACACACACACACACACACACACACACACACACACACACACACAGGCTTCCTGTCTCCTCAGCCAACCCCCTCCTGTCATGTCAGCAACAGGAGACAGAGTTCACACCCTCTGTTTTTTTCACGGAAGTACTTAGCCCTTAGTTACCAAGTACCAAGTATCTGCTAAATTGATTACCTTACACCAATCCCCTATGACTGAGATCAGAGGTCTCCTCCTAGGCCAGTGAGGGGAGTTGAGGAAGGGTTCAGGTGGCCAGAGGGATAGTGGGGGAGCAGCTTCCTGTGGCCCCTCATCCCCGGCCCCCACGTCTTTGTTTTTTAGCTGTAATTCCTTGTCTGCCTGATCCCATCAAATGGAGGATGAGGAAGGGAAGAGGGAAGAGGCGTTTCTGTGGCACCAGCTGGGTGCCAGGCATTGTGCCCAGTTCCTCCCACATTGGCACAGCCTGGCTGGGCATCGGGGTGGCTACACTCCCTCCCTCTGGGAACTCCATCTGTTCAGTTACAGCTCTAATCCAAGGTCTGCCTGGGAAAGAGCCCACTGTGTGGCTGGGCAGCAGCCCCCTCTGCCTGCAGCTGAGAGGCCCTTCGCCAGGTCCTCGGCGCCGCTGACCAGACTCCAGTCTGGTCCCGAGCTCTCTCACAATTGTCCCTGTCTGGCACCTGCATCATGTTCCTTTGATTGCATACAGGAGCTTGGGGCAGTGGGGCATCTCCTCTTCCATTTCAGGGAATTGCACCTGTTGGCTCTCCCCCTGACTTCTGATGAGACTGACCCTCAGGAAGGGGGCATCTGGCTGGGGGCATGAAGGTGCAGCAGGGAGGTCCAAAGCACTGGGGGTGAAGCTTGCCAGTTGTGGGGATTCAGTGTGGGGTGTGAAAGGGGTATAGAGCTGCCTCGCAGTACGTGGGGCAGAGCCTGCCTTCGTGGGACCCTTCCAGAGGGGCGGATGGATGGGACAGAGGTAAGGGAGGAGGCCAGGCTGCCTCGGAGGGATCTGTTGTGGGCCGAGGCAGTTCAGAAAGGGGAGAAGGCCCGGCTCACATGTTTGCTGAAATTGGAAGCAGCAGCCTGTCTTGGGGCTGCCTTTGGCCCCTCGAGTGTTCCAGAGTGAAGTCTGGGGCTGCAGGGACAGGCCTGGATGGCTGCCCTCCCGGCCTGACCATCTCCTCTCCTCTCTGTCTCTGCAGCGGGCCTGTATTTCATCTGCAAAGCTCTAGAGAAGGATTGTAGATACAGCAAGGGGCTGGTGCTGAAGGAGAAGATCTTCCAGGAGCAGCCTTGTCTCCGCAGGGACTCTCTACGCATGTTCCTCAAATGGTACCTCTGGCTCTGTGCCCTGCTGTCTCTGGCTCCAGTGCCTGCCCCCCATAGCTACCCATCCCCACCTTGAACACCTGCCCCCCTGTGTCCTATCCCTGGCTGCTGCACCTGCCCCCCACAGCCACCTGTCCCTGGCTTGAGCACCTGTCCCCCGTGTCCTCTGGTCCCCAGCTCAAGCCCCTTCCCCGCAACATGCCTTCTGCATTGTGCTGCTAACTCTGGCCTCCTGGCTCTGCTTTGCTCTGCAGGGTAAGAGGGCAGGAGGGGAGGCTGTGTCAGCCAGGGGGGCCTCTGGTTGGAAGCTCAGCTCGTGCTGAGAGTGGTCTTGCTTTCCTTTTGCCCAGCACTTCTCCTCATGGGGCCTGTTTTCTCTCCCCCAATTCCTGGACGTGGTCTGAGCTCCCCTTGGGACACCTCACTGGGCGTGAGGCAGTCCAGCCTCTGCTTGCAGAGCGCCAGGTGGGGGACCCTTGCCAGGACAGCTTGCAGCATTGGGGAGCTCATTTTAGTCAACCATTAACTGCTCCCGGGGCGGGCCCTCTTGCCTCTTCCTCATCTGACTTGTCCCTCCCTAGGCCCTCTCCAGCCTGGCTCAGACCTCCAGGCTGAGCAGTCCTGCCTTGTCTGATGTTGCGTCCCGGATGCCATAGCAGAAGGGGGCCCAGTCAGCATAGAACATCAATCTTAGGTCCTTTTGGTGGCATGTTTATTGTGGAAGCATAGGACGGGCTGCTAGAGATCCAGTCTCACTCTTCCTGGGTCCCTTATACTGGAGGGCCTGTGCAGGCCTGCCTTGGCCACTCAGCTGTCCTGCTCACGCTGTACGTGGTCCCCTCTCAGCCCCTCACTGGCTCTGTCCTCCGGACCTGTTGGCCACGCTGACCACCCGTCGTCCCCTCTCCTCCAGCCTGAGCATCCCAGCCTTGCCTCACTTGCTGTGACTCCCACCATCCCTGTCCTGCTCAGAGTGGACATGGTGCCCTCTCCAGGTGGGCCTGGGCCTTCTCCCAGTCTGGCTCCTGGAGCCAGCCCCAGGACTGTCATGCTGGCTACCGCCCATTGCCCTGCTCTCTTGAGCCTTTGAAAAATAACCGTCAGCAAAAATCCCCTTTGTTCCTGTTTCTGTTCTCCTCCCTTCCACCTCCCATTTGAGGAAGACTGAGCACCCGCCGGTACAGACGTGTTACAGACATGCTGAGTCCTGCCACAAACATGCTGGTCCTCCTCCTCTCAGTTCTCGTGACTCTGCCCCCTTCTCTCAGCCTCAGCTCATTCACATCTTCCCAGCTTTTCTGAGACCATCCCTGGCACAGTGACGCTGCGTTGCGCTTCTGTGCCACCCTCGTGTGGCCGTTCCCTCTGGTTCCACTTCTTTGCCATCATAAGAAGAGCTGTCACAGATATTTTGTCTGTCCTTAGAATTTGTTTTTAGGCAGCCAGGGGTCAGGAAGACTCATCTTCCTGAGTTCAGATCTCACCTAGCTATGTGACCCTGGGCAAGTCACTTAACCCCATTTGCTTCAGTTTCCTCACCTGTAATACAAGCTAGAGAAGGACATGGTGAGCCCCTCCAGTATCTTTGCCTAGAAAACCTCTTATGGGGACGGAGGAATCAGGCATGACTGAAACAGCAGAGCTTGTTTGCTTAGGACTAATTCCTCTCTTACTCCACTCTCTTCCTGTTTCCCTGGTGAGTGAAACACACTTCTGAACCCAACCAGGTGGGCATTTTCCCTTCTTCCTTCTCTGTTCTCAGGCTCCCTCGGGGACCCTGATGCCAATGGGGCTCCACAGGCCCCTGCTTCTCCTCCCTCCTGTGTTTGCGCCCCAGAGTTTGTCCGCACCTCTGCCTTCTTCCTCAGGCGGGCTCCATGCAGGCCCAGTTCCATCTCGTGCTCCCAGCTCCATGCTCCTGCCTGGTGCTGGCTGCTTGGTCCTGAGGGTGCTGCCCACAGTGAACAGGACTGGGCGTCTTCTTCCTCTGTGGTTGCTGGCCTGTGGCCCGTCTTGGAGCCGCATCGATGCTCGGGGCTGGCTCTGGCTCTCCCAGAGTGGAGTGGCTGTCATGCAGTCCTTTGGGCCCTGCTTTGTGCCTCCTCCTTGAGCCATGAGTTCCTTTCCCAGCTCTTGTTTCTTGTCTGTGTTTCTCCTCAGACCTTTCATTTCATGTCTCTTCTGTTCCTTGTTTATTCAGCCTCTTCCAGAAAGTCTGGTTGTGTTTGTGTGCAGGCCACGTTCTTCTGTGTGCGTTTCCTGAGCTTCCCAGCTGCCCCAAGGGCTCCTCAGGGGGCACTCCTTTTGGGTTTGCCCATTCTGTGGACTTGGGCTTAGGGCTGGCTCAGCTGGTCATGCTGCTGTGAGGTGAGGTCAGGGCATGGAGCAAGCTGGGGGCGGTAGTGTGTCTGCCAGTTCCTGACCTGGGTGGGGTTGGGTCTGAGCAAGCAGGAGATGCTGCTGCCCTTTGCCCCTTGGCCTGTGAGTCCTGCCCTGGCACCTCCTCTGCAGCCTTCAGAATGTGCTCAGAGCCCCCCGGCCACTGTTGGCTCAGGAATGCCAGGTACCCTGCTCTGTTTGGTCCTCTCTAGAACTGTCACCAGAGGGGTTCCCCGGGGTGGGCCTGGCTCCTCCTAGTGCCCTGGGTGCTAGAGCATGTGCCTGGCTGGGCCAACCCAATGACTCACTGTGACTTGGCTGGATCTTCCCGACCAGGACCGGGTCCGGCTGTTTTCTGGCCACATTTGGCAGAGGTTTTGGGGTGGGGAGTGCCTGCGTTCCTGCTTCTCTGCCCTCTCGGCCCCTCCTCTGGTGATGATTCTGAAGTTTTTGTGGCCCTCTACTCCCTTCTTAGGCACTTGGGTGGGAGCCCACAAAGCATCCAGGGTCTGCAGGTTCTGTCCTACATCTTCCTCGCCCCCTCCCTTCTGCCCCTGCCAAGAGCTGAGGGTTGTTGGGCAGGGTTTGCTGTGCGCTCAGCAGGACTGGCCTCCACTTCCTCACTTTGTCCTTCCCAAGTACTTCCTGGCCTGGCCTGATGTCCCTCCAGGGACAGTGGCTCTTCTCACACCTTAGTCGCCCTCTTGGAGGCTCTGGGGAGGTAGACGGGTGTTCTAGGCCCAGTTGGAGACCCCTTTGCTGGTCCCCACTCATTGCTCCTGCTGGTCCCGTCTTGTGCCTGTGCCCTGAACTCTGGCTACTTTCTCCAGACCCCTGGTCCTCCTGGCAGCCTGCATTGGGTACTCAGGGTTGTGCTGGATGATCCCATCTCCCCTAGGAGTCTGGGAGGCAGGGCTCCTGGTGCATGAAGTTACTGCACTTTCCTGGGGTGTTGGCGGGGTTAGCCCTAGGACCCCTCCACAAGGCTGGGATGGTCAGTGTGATGGCCTGTGCCCACGGAAGTTTCAGTCAGTGCCTTCCGGTCTTTCCTCTCTCTGCCTGGGTCCTAGTGACATGTCAATCCATGATGTGACTGTGAGCGCTGCAGAGACAAAGGCCATTGTCGATGAGGCACTGGATCTGCGTGCAAAGAGGCAGGCGCTGCTGGCGCGCGAGAAGGAGGCAGACCTGCATCTGGCTCAGCCCATTCCCTTCTTCACGTAGGTCCTTGGGGGGTGGGCAGGGATTGGGTGAGGTGCCTCAGCAGCCCTGGAAGTCCTGGAGGGAAAGACCTTGGGCCTCTTAATGACAGAATCTAGATGGGCACTCAGGAGCTGACCCCTGGGGTGCCAAGGGGGCCCCTCGCAGACCCCCAGGGTCTCTCCTCCCTGAGGGTCACTGTTGGCTGACCTCCTTGTTAGGAGGTGTCTAGTGCAGGGCCGCAGGGCTCTGTGCCTGCCTCTGCTCCCATTGACCCCTGGACCAGTCCCTCCCAGTGAGGGACAGTCCATGGCATGGTTCCAGTGAGTACCGGCCGCTTCCCTGAAGGTGCTGTGATGGCAAGGAGCCCCAAAGTTTGGCCTGCTCCTCAATCTCTCCCTGTTGTCTGAGCCCAGAAGGCTGCTCCCTGGGCTGGGCAGAGCGGGGCCGAAGACTGCCAGCCAGCATCGAGGGGAAGGGGAGTGATGGCCCAGGGTGCCCTGCACTCAGAATCCTGGGGTAGGGGGAAGGCCTGGGTCACTTCTTGGGGGGCCTCAGATGGGTGCCCGGAGGCCCGGCCCTGCCTTTACCTCTGGCTGTGCAGGTGGAAATGCCTTGGGGAGAGCCTACTGGCCAGCTACGCCCACTTCACATCCTGCGACCCGCCTCAGCCCAGCTTGGGCAGGAGAATCGAGCTCTCGGAGTACCGGGACCCCACTGTGCTCTCCGTCCCTGCCCTGCCTCCTGCCGCCATCAGTGTCCCCCCACCCCCCCCTGCCGTAACCCCAGCACCAGAGCCTCTGTTCTCCTACGCTGCCATGGCTCCCAGTTTTTCTCTCCCTAATCAGAGCTTATTAGAGGCCGTCGCTCCTCTGGGTGAGTTGGGGCTGGGCGTTTGGTGATGGAGGGTGAGCAGGGAACCAGGTGAGGTTGGGGGGAGCCTCCCCCCAAGGCTGGGGGTATTCCTTAATCCACGTCAGGCACAAATCTCCCTCCTTTCTGGAGGATGACAGTGACCTGTTTCTAAAGCTCTTTGGGAGGTACCTACAAGGTAGGGGGAAGCTGGGACTCAGTGAGGTGAGGGGCCATGCCCAGGGTCACACAGTCAGGAAGCATGTGTGGTGTGTGTGTGTGAGGGTATGTGGCGTGTGAGGGTGTGTGGCATGCGAGGGTGTGTGCTATCAGTGGGTGTCTGTGAGGGTGAGTGTGTGTGTTGTGGGTGAGTGTGAGTGTGTTGTGAGTGGGTTTGTGTGTATGACGGTGTGTGTATGAGGGTGAGTGTGTGTGTGTGAGTGGAGTGT
This sequence comes from Pseudochirops cupreus, assembly GCA_028627135.1. NCBI lineage: Eukaryota > Metazoa > Chordata > Mammalia > Diprotodontia > Pseudocheiridae > Pseudochirops > Pseudochirops cupreus. The sequence continues at coordinate 592,375,160 of CM053580.1, read as the reverse complement.
GTGTGTGTGAGTGTATGTGAGGGTGTGTTATGAGTGTTGTGTGTGTGAGGATGTGTGTTTGTGTGTGTGAGGGTATGTGAATGTGTGAGTGTTGTGAGTGTGTTTGTGTGTGTATGTGTGAGTGGGGTGTGTGTGTGAATGTGTTGTGTTAGAGTGTGTGGAGTGTGTGTGTGAGAGTGTGAGTGTGAGTGTGTGTAGAGTGTGAAGGTGTGTTGAGTGTGTGTGTGTGTGTGTATGAGTGTGTGTGTGTGTGTGTGTATGTGTGAGTGTGTGGTGATTGAAAAGGTTGGATTGAAAGAGCCCCTGGTAATTTAGTCATTCAAAAAATGGATTTACTCTTAGTTTCTACCAGTCATCTCTGCAATCCCTTGAGTCCAGTTTTCGCCCCCTCCCTTCTGCCTGTGGCAGCCTGCTGTCAGACATACATGCACAGGCACATGCTTTCCCAAGCCAATGCTATGCCTTTGTTTTCATGTATGTGCCTACCCCTCCTGCTGCCTCTACTTTACTTCTACCCACTACCCTGCCCTCCTATGACCAGCCTACCCCCCTCCAAAGATCGCTCCCCTATGCTCACCTTCCCATAAATCTGTATACCACCTTTTACCTGTTCCCTCCCCCCCTCTAAACATCCCTCCCTTGTCCTCCCCGCCATGCCCCTACCATTTTATTCCTTCTGAATTTAGAAGACTTTATGCTTTTCTGAATTTATATGTACTGTTCCTTCTTAAACCCATTCCCAATGTAAGTAGGTCACCAGAACTACCAGCCATCCTTCCCCATCTAATTCTTCTGTATTGATTCTTCCTTTGGCACCTCATTTGTATAAAATAATGTCTCTTTTTAGCTGTTCCTAAATGGCTTTGCTTTTTAAATTAATTTCATGCTCAGGTTTTCCCCAATCTCTCTTATAAACTACCCACTTATTGATAAGAATCTTAGATATCCATTTTACATTTTATATATAGAATGGAAACAGTCTCACTTAACCCAGAACCTAGCCATGTGACCGTGGGCAAGTCACTTAACCCCAATTGCCCTCCAAAAAGAAAAAACAAGATCACAAAAAAAAGGAAACAGTCTGTCCTTATGGATCCCTTATAATCAGTCTTTGGTATGTGCCTGATATTTCTCTTGGTTCTGTAGGTTGAATCTTCTATTAAGTTCAGGATTTTTTTTTAACAAAGTCTTGAAAGTCTGAGAGTTTGTCAAATGCACATTTTTTTCATTCAGGATAAAACTTTGCAGGGTGTGATCTTTCTGGGCATAGCCACCGATCTTTTGCCCTTTGATATGGTGTGTTCCAAGACCTGCGGTCCTTCATTGTCTCTGCGGCTAGGTCTTGTGCGAGTCTAACTGTGGCATCATCATATTTAAATTGGTTTAATCTTGATGCTTTTAGTAGTTCTTCCTTGAGCTGGGGGTTTTAGAATTCAACTATGATATTCCTATGAGTTTTCCTCATAGGATCTCTTTTAAGTGGTGACCCATCATTCCTTCTCTGGATGTGGATAGGCCTTTTCCATCATGAGCCTTTTGGAGCTGTCTTATAGCCTCGCATTGCGGAGGAGCCCAGTCTATCAAAGTCAGTCACCACAGATACGACGTCTGTAACTGTGTACAAAGTTCTCCTGGTGCTGCGGATCCCCTCTGTCAGCATCAGTTATAAGTCTCTGCGGGTTATTATGAAGTCCATCAGCTCCTCATTTCTTATAGCACAAAGTATTCCATTACATTCATACACCACAACTTGTTCAGCCATTCCCCAGTTGATGGGCATCCCCTTGATTTCCAGTTCTTTGCCACCACAAAAAGAGCCACGATAAATATTTTTGTACATGTGGGTCCTCCTCCTACTTGTATGGTTTCTTTGGGACACAGCCCTAGAAGTGGTGTTGCTAGGTCAAAAGGCATGCACATTTTTGTAGCCCTTTGGGCGTAGTTCCAGATTGCTCTCCAGAATGGTTGCATCAGTTCACAACTCCACCAACAATGCATTAGTGTTCCAATTTTCCCACATCCTCTCCAGCATTTATCATTTTCCTGTTTTGTCATGTTAGTCAGTCTGACCAGTGAGATGTGGTACCTAAGAGTGGTTTTGATTTGCATTTCTCTGATCAATAATTTAGTCCTTTTATCTCTAAGGCAGCGGTTCTCAACCTGTGGGTTGCGACCCCTTTGGGGGTCCAATGACCCTTTAACAGGGGTCGCCTAAGACCGTCGGAAAACACATTTCCAATGGTCTTAGGAACCGAGACATGGCTCCTCTATCTATCTCCAGGTGGGTCTGCCCACATGCAGATATGCCCACATACAAGTATTAAAGGGTGTGACATTAGGAAGGTTGAGAACCACTGCCCTAAGGCCAGCATGTTGATTAATGAAAGGAGGGTCATCTGGCTTCTCTCTCAGACTGAAGACCATCATGGCAGTGGCTCATCATCTAGATGGCGTTGAAGAGTAGATGTTTCCAAAGGTGGGAATCCACCCTGATTGGATGACAGTTAATGAGGGGCTGAGAGCGACATCATGGACCCCTTGGACAGAGAATCTGCCCATACCCAGACCTCCCCAGCCTGGGGCTATGCCCCAAGCTTGAGCAGAGCCTGGGGGCTACTCCTCCCAGGGCACCCGAGCAAGAAGGCTCATCCAGCCTCATTCTCAGCAGTGTCTTCAGGATGCCAAATCTTTTAAGATTGGACTTGAGAGAAAGGGGGAATGGTGAATCTCTCCGGATTGGAGGCTCTGAATCACTTCTCTCAGTGTGTGTGTGTGATGTGTTTCCATGGTGTGTGCACATGGGCTATGTGTGTATGGTGCACACACACACGTGTGAGCACGGCATGTGTACCCATGACACATGTGTGTGCTTGTGTACATGCATGTGTGTGGTGTGGGCATGTGTTTGCACAGTGTGTGCACATGTGCGCTCCCTGGGCTCTCAGCCTTGCCCTGGCTGCCACAGAGCCCTGGATGCCCAGCCTGTGACCCTATGTGACTGCTGGCTTGGCTGTGCAGGGGACTCCGCTGGGGCAGACAAATCCAAGAAGGGTGTCAAGCGGAAGAGGCCTGTGGCTGAGGAGAGCGGGGAGACGGCCAAGAGACGGTCCGCACGTGTCCGCAACACCAAGTGTAAGAAAGAGGAGAAGGTGGACTTCCAGGAGCTGCTGCTCAAGTTCCTGCCACCCAGGTATTGGGGATGGACTGACGGATGGATAGATGGGGTGGGACCAGGGTGGTAAGGCCTCCGTGGCCCTGGGGGCCCTTTTTCTGCCATGCCAGAGGGCAGGGAGCCAACCCTGATGCTCAGGGCATCTCTCTGCGAATGTGCTTGCAACCCCTGTCCTCAGGGAGTGCCTGGTTGGCACCAGCAACCTGGGTGTGGGTGTAGGGGGTAGGAGGCCCCTGGAGGCCCCTGTCACCAGCCCAGAGGTATTGGAAGACAGACAGGTAGGAGGGGGCTATTTTTGTGGGGGACCCTGGGTATGACCCTTCTTTCCTGAGTCTCCATGTTCTCTTCAGTAGAATGGGGTTTAGACCCATCCTCGGACAGTGATGCCGTGAGGATCCCTCCTGGGCTGACCCTCCATGGGGAGGCCCCTTGGGTGTGCTACTCCCCAGGCCAGCCATCCCTTTTTTCTGAGTGTACTTTGTGCACCATCGGGCCAGGCCTGGGGAGTCGATTCTGGGCTAGGGGAAGGATAACTGTTGAGTTGGGATGTGGGGCCTCCATGTGGGCAGGGAGGGGCTTCAAGTGATGTGAAGAAGGGATGGGCTGTGATGGAGGCGGGGGCAGTGAGATCTGCTGTCCTGGGGAGAGGCCGGGATGGCACCAGACAGGCCCCCGCTGGCTCTGGGAGTCAGTCAGTCTAGAAGGGCCAGCCTGTGTGAGAAGCAGCACCCTCCCACCCAACGGAAGCCCCCAGGTGATGGAGGCGTGAGACATGGCGTCCCTCCTCGGCACAAGGCTTTGTCAAGCTAGGGCACAGACCCAGGGATGTGTGCTGCTGTTTGGAGGGCCCAGCAGCTGCTCCCTGTGTGCCCAGACTGTACCGGGCGTCTGCCCTGTGAGCACCACGGCGAGCCAGTGTCTGTCCTCCGAGATCTTGGACAGCAAGGCCGAAGCACTGATAGGTCAGAAGAGTCCATAGATAGCACATAATTGAGGAGGAGAGACTAGGAATGTAGGAAGAAGCATCGAATGCTGCTGTTGCTGACAGTGGGGAAGATGGGGAAGGCTTCCAGGGCTAAGCCAGTGGGAAGAAGGAGGAGGTGAGGAGGGAGGGGCAGCCAGCATGACAGCTTGGTTGGAGCCTTGGATCCTGCCAGGTCCTGGCATCAGGCCACTCTGTGGCAAGTGTTTAGGAGTGAGAACCTGGGGTGCTTGGTGGAGGGGGACAGAGATTGGGAGAGTGGAGATGGTGGCCCAGGTACTCCTCAGCAAAGGGCCTGAATGAGGGGCTCCAACTGTCCTGCAGGCCATGGCGGCTCGGTCAGAAGGGACGGTGAAGGGCAGACTTGGAACCTCGTGAGAGAAGCCCCGATTGGCTCTGTAGTGGAAGGGAGACGCAAATGATGCCCTGGTCCTAGCCTGTGTCTCTGCTCCCCGAGAGTGCCCTCCTGGGCAGGCCAATTAAAGGGACACCAAGTGGTGGCTACTCCTCCCCCTTTGACCCAATCTTAGGGACACAGTGAGGAGCAAGGTCAGATGTAACCCTCTGTTGGAAGGCCTGGCCAGTTATCCAGATGGCTTTACAGAATAGGGACGTGGAGGCGAGGGCCCCGGCCGCAGGCAGCCTCCCAGCTCCTGTCTGCCAAATCTCTGAGGGGTATGGTGTCAGTTGGGGTCCTCAATGGAAGGGAAAGGATATGAAGCAGCAGCTGGGATGGGCAATTCATTTACAGAGCCTCTGTGGGGCTGGGAGACCAGCTTTGTTTTCAGTGGGGGCCATCCAATAAAATGCTCCCCCACATCCTCTGACACTGAATGGATCTGGCACACACTCGTTCAGCCTGTCACAGTTCCAGAAAAAAGGGAGATCTGGGTCAATTCAACAGTTTCAAGACTAGGAGAGAAGCCTTAAGACCAGACTTATTACCCTTGAACCATAATAAAACTACACTACCCTTGTTGGGAGTGTTACCATACCCTTTGAAAGCAGATATTCTGATCAAAGCTATCTGTAGTCATGCGAAAAAACGCTCTAAATCACTGTTAATTAGAGAAATACAAATTAAAACGTCTCGAGCTACTGCCTCACGCCTCTCAGAGTGGCTAATGCAACAGCAAAGGGAGTTGATTGTGTTGCAGGGGCTATGGGAAATTGGGACGCTCATGCACTGTTGGTGGAGTCGTGAGCTGCTCCAGCCATGCCCAGAGGGCTATCATACCACATAGCCTCTGACCCAGCAAGGCCACCGAAATATTTATAGCAGCTTTCTTTGTGGTGCCAACAGATTGGACATTGAAGGAATGACTTGAACAAGTAGTGATATATGAACGTAATGGAATATTGTTGTGCTATAAGAAATGACGCGCAGGTGATTTCAGAAAGACCTGGAAAGACTTATGTGAACTGATGCAAAGTGAGGGGGCAGAACCAGGAGAACATTGTACGCAGTAACAGCAACAATTCCCAGCGAAGAACTGAAGAGCTCAGCCCCTCCCAGCAGTGCGGTGATCCCAGACGGTTCTGAAGGAGCCGTGATGAAAATGCTGCCCCCTCTGGAGAGCTCATGGACTCCGATTGCCGATCAGAGCAGACCTGTTCCTTTCTTGTCATCCCTCAGTGTGGCCAGGTTGGAAGTGTTTTGCCAAGCTTTTGTATGGATCAGGGGTATCATTGTATTTCTTTCTCAGTGGGTGAGACGGGTTGGCAGGAGAGAATTTGGAACTGAAAACAAAAACTTTTAAAAAGAAAATCGATATTCTGCCTTCTGCTTGACTAGGGCTGGTCACACTTGGTCAGCAGCAGGGTGGCCTTGCCTTGCTGACAGTGGGGCCCTGGCAGGCGGGGACCAAGCCGAGGACATCGGTTCTGAGGGAGGCTGGCCCACTGCTGGAATTGACGGGCCAGACTCTGTGGCATGGAGCGGGGCCACATACCTTGAGTGCCAGACTTGTAACCCGTGTTGTGTTCTTTTCCTGTGCCCCTTCTGTGGTGGGCATGTAGGGCTGTAACACTTCTTATCTGGTAAAGTGTTACACCTGGTCAGTCTCAGTTTAATAACAACTGGCATCAGTAGGGCAGTTTTAGGCCTGATCATTTTATCTTCACAACCATTTCAGAGGCAGACAAAAGGTAAGTCACTTGCTTGGGGTCACTCAGTTAGTAAGTGCTTCTGGTTGGATTTGAACTCAGATCTCCCTGATGCCAGGATAGTGTCCCCTGGTGGCTCATTGTTAAACAGTGCAGATTCAATAGAAAGCTTGTCCAGAGACCCACTGGAAAGAGACATGAACTGCTGCAAAGGGGGGAAAGTCCGTGAGATTTCATGTCTTCTTTTGAAATGTGTTGTTATGGACGCCTCTTGCTTTTAGATCAATGCACTTCCCCTCCCCACGCTCAGAGGGGAGGGGGCTCAGTAGTCTTTTGGCAGTGATGTGGCTCTGGGGGAGGATGGTGATGAGTTCCCCTTTGGCCCTGTGTGGTGGAGCTGCCTCTAGACACCCTCAGGGCAGCTGAGTCCAGTTTGCAGTGGGCTTTGTGGGACAGCAGTCTACCTTGGGGTAACTGCTAGTTGTGCTGGGCCTCCCTTCAGAGGGGAGTTAGGCTTCTGGAGCACAGGGATCCAAAAGAGAGGGAGAAGGAGACGTGTTTCAGGGGCCACAGACAGAGAATTTCCTCTGGGGTAGGGTCAGAAAATGGCCTAAGGTCAGCAGCAGGGCTTACAGCCCAGTCAGGAGTGATGGGCCTAGGGGCTTGGTGATGCCCCTTTTTTCTCTGAGAGTGCCCCTGACCCCTGTGCCCCTTCCCTTGGAAGTGTGTACATCAGGGGAGTGGAGCCAAGATGGCAGTGTAGCAGCAGCAACATATCGCAGCTCTCACATAGCCACCCCAAAATACCCATAAAATAGGACTCTAAACCAATCCTAGAACTCCAAAACGCACACAAAGATACTTCCCACTAAAGTCAGCTCGGCTACAAGGAACCATATCAGCACTGCGAACCGGAACCAGCCTGGCCTGAAGCCGCAGCTGTGCCCTGGGGGCGGCTGGACGGGAGGAGCAGAGGAGCCTCTCTGGTGAGCTGCAAGCAGCTCAGTGGGACTTGCGAATTTGGGAGGAGAGCAGTCCGGCCGAAAGGCCTCCAGAGCGGAAAAGCGAAAGGCAGAGGTTTTGCACCCACCTTCACATTGCAGCTTCCCGCCCGCAGCCTGCAGACAGCAGGGGGACTAAGCGACTGTTCTGAGGTCAGTGCTCTCGCGTTGAGCGGCCTGGATCCGGATTGCCATCTTGGGCCTCAGTCTTGGAGTCTTCATTATCCAGTCAGCCGGAAGTAAGTAGGAAGGGTCCCAGCACCTTCCTGAGAGCTACGGCAGCCAGGAGGACCCCAGCGATTTGGGACAGAGCTTTCCCTTCTGGAAGCAGAGCCCCACAAAGATTTAAAAAAAAAATCATGGACTGAACAACCATGAGTTAGAATAAACATAAAAAGCAAAGTAAGAACAGCTCCCAAACCCTAGATT
>CM053580.1:592339833-592366970 GCA_028627135.1 Pseudochirops cupreus | reverse complement strand
CAGCCTGTATTTGATTGCTTGTCCTTCCAGTGGGGGTGGGTGACGAGGGAGGAAGAGAAATAATCTGGAATCTAAAGTTCTATAATCAAATGTTATAAATGTGTATCTATATCTATCTATCTATCTATATATGTAATTATTATTATTAACTACATCCAACTGGAACTTGAGATACACAGGCACTGTGGTTGGGAGATCCATCCTGCCCTCCTGAAAAGTCAGAGAGGTGAGGGGGGAAGACATAGGAGAGAATAGACTGGGGGAGGGGGGATACACTGGGATGGCTGTTTTGGGGCAGTGGGTCGGGGAAAGAGGGGGAGAAAATATGTAACTCAAAGTCTTGTGGAAATGAATGATGCAAACTAAAATAAAATTAAAAAAAAAAAAGGAAGTGTGTACATCAGAGAGCAGTGACGCCTAGGGTGAGTTTGGGGCGTTGGACCATTTCCTTGAATTGGCTTTCTGGACTGTGTTGGTACAGGCTAAGAAAACTAGACCCTGAGGAAGAAGATGACCCCTTCAGTAACTATGAGGTCCAGTCAGAAATTAAGCAAGAGAATTTCCCCAGTGTGGGCACGCACAGACTGTCCTTTGACTCCACCACATTTGTGGAATCAGGTAGGAGTCTGGCTGCCTGCTCAGCCCTGCTTGTCTTTTTTCTCTTACCCCTTCTTGGCTTCCATGTCCCTTTGTCACAAGGTAGTTTCGGGTCCTTCTGACCCTACCTGGGGGCCCTTCCCTCACTGCACACCAGTTGGCTTTGGGATTTACTGCTAAGCTGACCTATGAGTGGGCAGGAAGAGCTTCTGTCTTATGGGCTCTAGGCCTCAGGCCAAGGCCAAGACAGCCCCTCAGAGACCCTGGCAGGGAAGGCTTCTGTCTTCTGGGCCCTGGGCCTTAGACCATGGCCAGACCAGGCCAGCCAGCCCTTGAGAGGGAGGCCCCAGCTGGGAGAACTGCTGTCTTCTGGGCCCTGGCTTCAGGTTGTGACTTGGTTGGACTCGGGGAGACTCTGGTTAGGAGATTCCTCTCACATTGGAGGGGAATTACTTTTTCTTTAGAGCAGCAGGATGTGCATAAGTTTCTTCTGGATAACATGAACAACGGTGGCCTCCTGGAGCTAATGATGAGGTACCTGAAGGTGATGAGTTTGCAGTTCCTGGTGAAGTGGCCCCCAGGCTTGGGCCAGGTGGTCCTTAGCATCTACAGCAGTTGGCGAAAGCACAGTAGCGGCCTGCCAAACCCTCTGCTCCGCGACTGCAGTAACCAGCACATCAAGGTATGGGCATGGTCTGACTGCTACTCTGCCTCAGCCTGGCCCTGGGTCACCTTGCTGTGACCCTTTCTCTGCCAGGGCCTGACCTCCTTGTTGGAGAAGGCTGGGGCATTCTGGCCTCAGGCCCATTTCCATCTCCCCTCGGGTGCCCTGATCCTTTCCTGTCTTGTCATCCCTCCGGGAGCTCGAGGCCTATTTCTCTGTCTCTTCTCTGACCCTCCCTGATCTCCTTTCCCCTTCCCCTTTTGCCTCTCCCTCCATCTGTTGTCTTCTCTGTTTCTCCTCTGTCTGTCCCTTCCTCCCCATCTCTTTCTCCTCCCCTTTTGCTGCCTTTCTCCCTCTCAGCCTCTCTTCCTCCCTCTATTTTCTTGACAACTGTAGGCACACTCAAGCCTCTTCCAAATGCAGCTCAGCCTTAACCCTGCTGGCTCTGCCAGGCCGCCATCCCTACTCCACCCCCAGATGTAGTGGCCTCCCCTTCCCAAGCATCCCTGCTCTTCACACCTGCTGCTTCCTGTTCTCTACTGAAATTGCTCAGTTCCCGGGGCTTGTCTTCCCCCATTTTTATCTCATCCTTTACAATTTGCTTTTTTTTAAAATTTTCTCCTCTTTTGAAATAAAGTTTTATATAACACATATTTTTCTACTTCCTATCTCCCACTCCGTTGGAAATTGAGACTAAAATAAAACGAAAGAAGTGCTTTGTAGCAGATGTGCATAGTCAAGCAGAACAGAAGTCTGCACCCTGAAGCCACCCCCTGTCTTTTGGTGGGGTGGAGGGCCGAGCTTGTCTCTTTGCCAGGCCTGACCCCTCTGGGGGCTGTTGTGCTCATTGGAGATCTTCAGCTCCCTCTTGTTGGCCTTGATGGGACAGTCTTTACCGTATAAGATGTGTCACTGGGTCTGCTCGTTGCATTCTTTTTAATTTAATTTTTTCAATCAGCAGAAATCAGCCTTCTCGTCCTTCTGCCCTCCCCGCCCAGCTGAGAAGGAAGACTGGTCCTTTACCGACCCTCCCTTGCTCAACCTTCCCCCGAGGGGCGCTGCCAGCTTTTCCTTCTTGGCTGCTGCCCATGAGACCCTCAGTATTTCTACACATCCTGAGGTAGAGTTTGCTTGCTCCAGACTTATCCCACCCTTAACCCTCTTTCTTTGAATTCTCTCTTTTGCCTTTTCTCTGCTGTTTCTCTGCTGACTGAAATGTTCTTCCCTCGGTGTGCGTGAGATGAGAGGAGGTTGTGGGTTTAGCTACTCCCTTGCCACTTCTCCTCATTGTTTGTGTGGATGTCTACTTGTGCACTCCATTTAGGCATGAGAATTTCCCCTCCTCTTTTCCCCTCCCCCAAATGTCTTCCTCATCTTCTCCTTCACTTCCATTCTTTGTTTAGGATTCTCAGAACATAACAGATTCACTCCCAGGCTTTCTCTGTGGAGGTTGAGAGCTTCCTCTGTGCACCCTGATGATGACAGGGCTCTGAAGGAACTTGTGGATCATGCTCTGTATGTGAATATAGAGAGTTTATCCCTGTTTAGACTCTTATCACTGCTCATTTAAGTTTGCTGTTTTATGTTTTTCTTGACACCTCTTTAGGACATTTGAAGGTCAAACACAGGTGTTGAAATAAGCCATGGTCTTATTGTTAGGGATGCTTGGAATCCATTTTTCCCCTGTAGGGTTATACTCAGTTTTGATGGGTAGGTTATCTTTGGTCATAAACTCATAGGCTTTGCCTTTTGGAAGACTGTATTCCGAGCTCTCTGTTTCTGCACAGCGGTGGCTGCCAGTTCCTGTATGAACCTGACTGTGGCTCCTTGGGATTCAAATTTTCCTTTGTATCTCCTGGCTGGCGGTCCTTTCTCTCTGACCTGGAAGCTCTGGGTCTGAAAGACTGGAATGTTTTTGGGCAGTTTTTATTTTGGGGTTTCTTTCAAGAGGTATCCAGTAGATTACATTTCCTCTTGCCCTGGGCAATTTTCTCTTAAGATTTTTTGACATATGATTCCTGATTCTTTTTTTTTTTTGGTTGTAACATTCAGATTATCCAGGGAAATGCAGGTTCTCTCTTGGGCCTTGTTTCTAGGGCAGTTGTCTTTGCTGGGGGCTGCCTCACGTTCTCTCCCATTTTTTCAGTCTTGACTTTGTTCTTGTGTTTCCTCTTGTCTCAGAGTCACTGGCTCTTGTTGGCTCTGTTCTTGTTTTCAGGGATAATGTTGCTTGGGCACTTCCTCGTGATGCCTCCACTCTGATGGGCATGAGGTGCAAACTCAGCATTGTTTTAATTTGGATGTCTTCGATGAGCAGTGACATGGAGCGTTTGTTTTCCTGTACTTGCAGATAGCTGGGGCTTCTTCTTCTTGAGGGCCATCTGCTGACCTGGCTCTTGGCCGGGGACTTGCTCTCTCCTCATTTTGACTCAATTGCTCTTTGGAGATGATTTTGTCCTTTAAAGAGACCGTCAGTTTCGTTTTACTTTTAGTTCCGAATCCTCTCCCTTCCCCTCCCTGTTAAGGAGGCTGAAAAACCGGAGCTCACCACAGACACAAGCAGCCGTGCAAAACAAATCTGTGCCTTGTCCATTCTTCTCAAAACAGGTGGGTAAGAGAAGGAAGCAGAGGGAGATCTGCTTCAATCTGCGCCCAGATCTCACCTGTGCCCTCTCAGGAGGTGGGGCGTTCTCACAGTGAGCTCTTTGGAATTGTTGCGGGTCGTTGTCTCTGTCATTGGACAGGGTTCTGGTTCTGCTCCCTTCGCTCTGCATCCATTCACGTGTGTCTTCCTAGGCTTCCTGATAGCCTCCTGCTCCTCCTTTCCTAGAGCATGATAGAATTCCTTCGTGATGAGGTGCTGCTCGTTCAGCCATTCCCCCCCCCCCAGTGATGGGCAGCCCCTCAATTTCTGATTCTTTGCCCCCTCAACAAGAGCTGCTCTAAGTAGTTTTGTACATGAGGTGTCTCTCTCTTTTTTTTCCATCTCTTTGGGACACAGACTTAGTAGTGGGATTGCAGGGTCGAAGGGTTGGTCCAGTTGGATCGCCCTTTGGGCATCGCTCCACATCACTCTCCAGAGGGGGTAGGTTAGTGTCCTTTGTTCCCTACACCCCCTGCAGCATTTGTCATTTTCCTCTGCTGTCGTGTCATTCAATCTGATGGCACCTTGCAGTTGTTTTGATTTATTTTTTCCTAGTCAGTAGTGATTGAGAGCATTTTTAAATTTGACTGTTAATGGCTTGGATTTCATCCCCTGAAAACTATCTCTTCATATCCTTTGACTATTTATTCATTGGGAAGTGGCTTTTATTCTTGTAAATTTGACAAATGAGGCCTCTTTCAGAGAATTCACGGCCAGGATTTCTGCCCCAGTTTTCTGCTTTTCTGATTTTGAGCTTCAGTGATTTTGTTTGTGCAGCACATTTTAATGTAATTACATTTCATTAAAATTGTCCATTTTATCTCCTGTTGTGCTTTCTGTCTCTTGTCTGGTCGTGACTTCTCCTGTTCATAGATGTCACTGGTGACTCCTTTCCTCCTCCTCCCATTTGCTTATGGCATCACCCTTTATGTCTAAACCATGTATCTGTCTTGTGGTGTTAGATGTGAGTCTATACCTCGTTTCTGCCAAGTTGCTTTCCAGTTTTTTCAGCAGTTTTTGTCAGACGGTGATTTCTTATCCTAACAGCTTGGGCCTTCAGATTTCTCAAACGCTAGATGTTAAAATACTGTTGTTACTGCCATGTCTTATGTACGTCATCTGTTCCACCGATCCAGCCCTGTTTCTTGGCCCTCTTGGACTGTTTTAAGCTGGTGCAGAGAGGCCACCTTCCTTCATGTTCTTTCCATGGATTCCCTTTGAGTTCTTGCCCCTTTGTTCTTCCAGATGAGTTTTGTGATCATTTTTGTTAACTGTAAACTTCTGGTCGATCGTTGGGCCGTCCCTTTCCCTCTTAGCTGCCCCATTGCCTTTTTCCTCGTGTCCTGTGTCTCACAATGTGGCCAGACTCCTTGAATGCCCTTTCCAGTGGCTTCTGAGCCCTCCTTTTAGCTCCCCTGTAATGCCAGCCCCCTTCTCCCTTTGCTAGCTTCCTGCTCCTCCGGAACAGAGTTGTTTCCTGCCTCCCGACTCTTGCTTCCTCCCTCGGGTGCTGCATCTTAAAGGGAGAGGAGTATTTGAACAGAAAAGGATTAGTCCACCAGCACTTAAGCACCTACTCTGTTCTAGGCACTGGGATACAAGTATAGAGACTGAAATCTTCCCTTCTCAGAAGGCACTAATGGGGAGACAGTGCTCTGACATAAGGAGAGGCAGTCAGGTCATGGGAGTGGGCTGCGGGGTGGGAGGCTGGAGCCTGAGCTGCTGCAGCTTACAGGGAGAGGGGGATTCTGGGAGGCAGAAAGGTGGTGCTCCTGGCTTGGGGGGCAGTCAGTGCTAGGGACAGAGATGGGAGCCAGAGTGTTGTGTGCTTGTGTGTGAGTGTGCAAACGTGTGTGTGTATGAGTGCAAATATGTGAGTGGATGAGTTTATAATTCTCTGCAGGTAAGTGTGTGTCTGAGTATGACTGTGATTGTATTGTGTCTGTGTGTGAATGTGGGTCTCTGGGAATGATTGTGTGTGTGTGTGTGTGTGTGTGTGTGTGTGTATGTGAAGAGCAGGGAACTGGCTGGCTGGTCAGGAGGGGCAGTCATGGGGAGGAAGGCAGTAGGGAGGCATTGGGGGTGGGTAAGCAGGAACTTGCTCAGGCCCACATGGGACCAAGGCAGGCAGAGACATGAAAGTGTGTGATTGGGCGTTGCGTCAGGGCTCCATGAAGGGCAGGGATCTCGCGGGGCCTAGGCCATGGCACACATTGTCAGATACAGGGAGGGCCTGGCCGCTCGGTTGGCATGGGGCACGTTCAGAAATGAAAAGAGAACAACTATGCAGGTTGGATGAAGGAACGAGGGACTCTGGGGGGCTGCCTGGGCCAAGGCAGGGGCAGAGGGTCCATCCATGGGGTGAGGAAGTTCAGCAGCTGTCATGTGCTTGTGTTCATCCGTCTGTCTGTCCAGCTGCCCATCCGTCCCTCTGTCCCTCCCTCCATCTATCTGTCCATTCCCCATCCCTCCATTCTTTCATCTGTCCTCTCTGTCCATCCCTCCATCTTCTTTCCCTCTCTCCATCTGTCCATCCCCATCCCCTATTCCTCTATTCCTCCATCTGTCCTCTCTGTCCATCCCCCCATCCTTCCCTCTCTCTGTCCATCCATCTGTCCATCTGCATCCCCCATTCCTCCATTCTTCCATCTGTCCTCTCTGTCCATCCCTCCATCCTTCCCTCCCTCCATCCATCTGTCCCTCCTCTACCCCCCATTCCTCCATCTCTCCATCTGTCCTCCGTTCATCCTTCAGTCTGTCCCTCTCTCCATCCATCTATCTGTCCATTCCCCATCCCTCCATTCTTTCATCTGTCCTCTCTGTCCATCCCTCCATCTTCTTTCCCTCTCTCTATCCGTCCATCCCCATCCCCTGTTCCCCTATTCCTCCATCTGTCCTCTCTCTCCATCCCTCCATCCTTCCCTCCCTTCATCCATCTGTCCATCCCCGATCCCCCATTCCTCCATCTCTCCATCTGTCCTTCTCCATTCATCCTTCTGTCTGTCCCTCCCTCCCTCCATCTATCTGTCCATGTTCCCATCCCTCCATTCTTCCATCTGTCCTCTCCGTCCATCCCTCCATCTTTCCCTCCTTCCCTCTGTCTGTCCATCCTCATCTCACATTCCTTCATTCCTCCATCTGTCCTTCTCTCTGTCCCTCCCTCCATCCTTTCCTCTCTCTGTCCATCCATCTGTCCGTCCATATCTCCCATTCCTCCATTTCTCCATCTGTCTTCTCTATCCATCCCCCTTCCTTCCATTCTTCCATCTGTCCCCTCTGTCCATCCCTCCATCCTTCCCTCCCTCCCTCCATCCATCTGTCCATCCCCATCCCACATTCCTTCATCCCTCCATCCTTCCCTCTCTCTGTCCATCCATCTGTCCATCCCCATCACCCGTTCCTCCATTTCTCCATCTGTCCTCTGTCCATCCTTCTGTCTGTCCCTCCCTCCCTCCATCTATCTGTCCATGCCCCCATCCCCCCATTCTTCCATTCCTCCATCTTTCCTCTCCCTCCATCCCTTCATCCTTCTCTCTTTCCCTCCATCCATCTATCTGTCCATCCCCCATTCCTCCATTTCCCATCCCCTCATTCCTTTGTCCATCCCTCCATCCTCCCTTTCCTCTGTCCATCCCTTCATCCCTCCATCTCTCCCTTCCTCTGTTCATCCATTTATCCATCTGTGGCCTCCTCCTCTGCCCAGGGGCCAGCCTTGTCCCTGCTTTATGCTCTGCCTACCAGGCCTCACTGCTTTTTTTCCCCAGGATATGATGCTCATGGGCCTGTCATGCATGGAGCTCCAGCTGGACCAGTGGCTGCTGGCCAAAGGCAAAAGCTGTGCAGGTGGGTGCCCCTCCCCCTCGGACCCTCCTTCCCTTCCCCTTCTCCTCCTCTGGGAAGGGGTCCCCTGCCTGCCTGGGGCGGGCAGGCTTGGCAGCCCATAGGATCGAGTGCCCAGAGGGCATTGGTACATTTTCCTGCCTGCACGTTGCCAGAGGCAGAGCCTGGCTCTATTCAGGTGTGTCTGGGCTGCCCCCATCCTGTGAGCGGTGCTACCATTTTGGAGGCATCATGGGAGGCTGTCCTTGGGGTTTGAGCCCACCAGAGGATGGCAGTGATTGCTAATGTGGTGAGCTATTCAGGCAGTTTTAGGCCTGCCAACACTGACTACTCCCTTGCCACTTTTAGGGCATTTCTCATGTCCTGGGGCCATGGCCTTCTTGGGGAATCAAGGGCTCTGTGCAGCAGAGCCTGCAGAGGCTGCCTCTGTGTCTCAGCTGGTCAAGGGGCCGAGCAGGAGGGTATGGACTGGGGGCCTCAGTGCCCTCTGCTCTCACCATACACAGTAGGGACCCCCGCAGTAACGTCCTGACATGTGCTTGAAGGCTTCTGGGGGTGGCCTGGCCTGTACTGGGAGAGCTCCATTGCAGTTCCTAGGTCTGCCCCCTGGGGCCACACAGAGCAGGACGTGGCAGCCCCTGTCTGAGGCTTCTCTCCTCAGGGCTCCTGGCCCTTCTCCAAGCCATCCAGTCCGGCTTTGCATCCCACTCCCTTCCAGCAGGGGGTTGACAGTGGCAGATGGCAGCGGGCCTCTTTCCTCTGTGCTCCTGGCATCTTAGGCCGCTGATCATGGCCTTAGGTGGCGGCACCGTTTTGGCCTCACTCGTGGGGATTTACAGTGCTCTCAGACCCCCAGATTTTTTTCAGAATGACTTTGTGAGCAGGCCTCTCCCACCATGCTCCTGTGAAGCTGATTTCTCATGTCGGACTTCACCCTTGTTGCTGTTAGATTTCCTCTTCTTTGATTCAAGCGTGGCAGGGCCTGTACCTCCCGTTGGGGCAGGTGTGCCTGCCGGGCCCACAGCTAAGCCATTGACCTGCATGTCTGGGAGCCCAGGGCCAGCTGCGGATGCCTGGAGCTCTCCCTGTCAGTAGCTCCTTCGGGAGCCTGGCTAGCCCAGAGCCTCAGGGACCACTGAATTGTGCGGTCACCTAGGCTACTTCTCTCTGTCTTCTCCACAAGAACAGCCGGAGATACTTGGTCCAAAGCCTTGCACCGATCTGGGTCACTGCTGGTCACACTGTCCCCTCCTGTGGCTGGCCTGGCCTGGCCGGACCTCGCTGAGCCGGGCAGACTCACTGCCCTTTCTCAGATGAGCCACTTGCGAGTCTCCCCAGAGCAGGAGTCCAGCTCCCTGGCCTGGGTTTGCAGACTCTCTTCTCTTCCCTCCTTCAAAGTTGTTTGAAATGAGTGCATACACCCTTGTCCAGGCCCTCTCCCATTTGCCATGACCATGATTGGGATCTGGTACCATTGACCAGTGCTCAGGGATGTCCAGCCTCCAAGCTGCGGAGGCCAGAGCAGGTCCCAAGCACTGATTAAGTGCCCTCAAGAAGCTTACGTTCTGATGGGGGAAGATGGCACCGACAAGGAGCCGGGGAGGGGAGGTGAGGCATTGGGGCCATCGTGGGAAAGTGAGTAGAAGCAGAGTGGCCACAGCGAGGAGAGCGCGGGCGGCTCTTGGGGTGTTTAGGCCTGGCTGCCGTTTCCCATCGAGCAACTGCCTTTTGGCCCTTGGTATTGGAGGGGAGCTCGGCATCCCATGTGGCATGTAGTGAGTGTCCAGATTCCTCACCTGTAAAATGGGGATCATGCAAGCCCCTTCCTCCCAGTGTGTTGGTGAGGTCTGAGTGAGCAGTGTGTGTTGGGTGCTTAGCACAGTGCCCAGCCTGGCAGGGGTCCTGGTGCCGCCCAGCCCAGGGGGGTGCCTGGCACAGCTCCTGGTTTGGTGGGGGCACCTGGTGCAGCATCTGGCATGGCAGGGCCCCTAGTGCCGCCCAGCCCAGGGGAGTGCCTGGCACAGCTCCTGGTTTGGTGGGGGCGCCTGGTGCAGCATCTGGCCCAGCAGGAGCCCTGGTGCTGCCCAGCCCAGAGGGGTGCCTGGCACAGCTCCTGGTTTGGTGGGGGTACCTGGTGCAGCATCTGGCATGGCAGGGCCCCTAGTGCCACCCAGCCCAGGAGAGTGCCTGGCATAGCTCCTGGTTTGGTGGGAGCCCCCATGAAGCCTGGCCCGGCAGGAGCCTTGGTGCTGCCTAGCCCAGGGGGTGCCTGGCACAGCTTCTGGTTTGGTGGGGGCGCCTGGTGCAGCATCTGGCCCAGCAGGGGTGCTCAGTAAATGCTGGTTTCCTCTCTGCCTTAAAAAAAAAAATCTAGGTTGTTTGGGGAATTCCCTGTGCAGCCACATTGGTCTCTTGAAACAAATCCCACCTTTCTTCCCTGTTGGAATTGTTTTTCTTGGTCTTGTCGGCATCTCCTTCCTGGGCTGACCTCCCATGAATCACTGCATGGCCTTGGAGCCCTACCCACTTTCCTGAACCCAGAGAAATCTGTAACCTGGGAGGGAGAAGTTCCTTCCTCTGGGGTTCCTTGGGTTTGTGCCCAGGCACCAGATCCTCCCTCTTGGTGAGACTCACATCCAGAACATCATGTCCCCCTGGGGGGTCCTTTGGAAGGATGAGGCTCACTCAGGCCAGTCAGCAAACTCTGAGCTGTGGGAAGGGGAGAGATGCAGACATAGGGTCCGAGGGTGAACACGCCAGCTCCCACAGGTGTCGAGATGGCCAACACTGGGGGACCTGTGCAGGGCCCTTGCCTGGTCACAGCTGCATTGTCCTACCTGGGAATGGCCTGAAATCTTCCTGTTCCCATCTTTCCGTGGAGGCCCAAGGCCACACCTGCGTGCCGGCATGTGGCTGCGTGCTGGGGCCAGACATAAATGGGGCGGGCCTTCCTTCTGGCCTGCACTCAGTGACAGAGGCCTGGGTGACCTGGGCCCACGGTGATTCAGGGGCATGGGCCAGGGCCCTTCCTTGTCCCTTCCCCTACTCTTCCTGGCCCAGCCTTTGCGCCGGGGCTTCCCTCCACCACTCACTCCCTGCTACGCCGTCCTGCTGCCCCACTGGGCAACCCTTCTGCTCCATCTCCTGCGTCGGCTCCCTCTCAATCTGCCACACCTCCTTAGCCCCCCTCAAGCCTCCCATGACTTCCCCTTGTCTGAGAACCTGCCCCCGATTTTACAGAAAAATGGGGCCCCTCAGGTGCCAGTATTTCCTTCAATGAGGAGGGGGCCTCACTCCTGACCAAAGTGTCTCCTCCTCTCATCTCTTTTCTGTCCCATCTCCTCCAGCAGAGTGGGCCCCTCCCCATTTCTTTTTGAAGAGGAGGGGGCTACCCTTCACTCTCTTGACAGATTGGGGGCCCGAGGCAGACAGGGTCCCAGCAAGGCAGGTTTTCAGCTCTGATCTCTCCTGGCTCCCTCCTGGGGACCTACAAGCATGACCAGGCCTCCCCTCCCCCAGAGACCCTCACCTGGTCCCACCCTCCATCCAGCCCCCAAAGGGCTGAATCCCAGGGCCTATGGCGTCCTCCACTCAGTGAGCTCTGGGGGCTCCCTGTGGCCTCCAGGAGCAGGTGGCATCTCTGGCCACACCCCTTCCTCCAGGAAGCCTTCCCGGAGCCCTCCTCACGGCAGGGCCTTCCCTTTGGTGATTCTCTGTCCCTGTTCGTGACTGTGTATGGGGTGGTCAGCCCGTGGTCTCTCTGAGGGCAGGGGCTCGGTGCACAGTAGGCACTCAAGCTGTGTTCCTTTGTCTCTTCACTTCAGTGTCTCCCCGGCACTGCCCGGCTGGCGTGGTGAGTGGCCGCTTTGGGCCTGACTTCCCGGGACCTCACTTCCTGGGGGACCTTCTGCAGCTGTCCTTTGCCTCATCCCAGCGCGACCTCTTTGAGGATGGCTGGCTGGAGTTCATTGTCAGGGTGTACTGGCTAAAGGCGCGCTTTCTGGCCCTGCAGGTGAGCTCCCTGGCCTGGGAGCATGGAGGGGCTTCCCATTGGCAGAGGGTGGGAATGGGAGCTCAGGTGAGCTGAGTGCACTGAGCTCTGCCCTGACAGCAGCTCGCCCCAGACCTGCCTCACACACAGTCAGTCAGCAAGTGTTTATGAAGCAGGATTCAAGCAGAAAGAGGAGAGTGACGGGGGAAGACGAGGGGCGCTCCCAGGGATTGGTGTGGGAGAGGCCAGTGAGCAGCATTGCTTAGGTGCCTTCTGTGGGCTCTCACAAAGAATGCTGGGGGGCTCCTGGAGGAGGGTGCCGGGGGAGGGGTGGCTCCGTCAGGCCTGCATGTTGGAGGCTGAATGCAAGGGGGAGAAACCGAGGCAGGCAGCCCCTCCCCCCCTCCCCCCCGTGGCTACTGCAGTGGTCCAGGGCTGAGGAGCTGGGCTCAGAGGAGGGGAGGGGGGTGCACTGGACCAGGCAGCTCTGAGCACAGCTTGTCTGGGGGGCAGGGCCAAAGGGTGAGGCAGGGGTGCTGATGGCGCCTCCTTGTCAGGGAGACATGGACCAGGCCCTGGAGAACTATGATATCTGCACCGAGCTTCTCCAGAATGCGGGTGCCGTCCAGGCTGGCAGCGGCCATGAGCGGAGGACCGTCCTCATCCGCCTGCCCAACCTTCACCTGGATTCTGTGGTCTCCCTCGAGGAGGTGAGCAGGCCACAGGGGCGTGTCTCCAGCTGGAGCCTGGCGTCTGGGCCCCACCACAGTGGGCTTGCCCCCAGCCCCGGGGAGCAGACCCACCAGAAGTCTAGCCCTCTCCTGGTCTCTCCTGGCTCTCAGGCAGTGTGGCCCCGGCCATCGCCCCCTCACTGGCTGCACCTTGGCTGCCCCTCCCAGGTCCCCACCCCACCCTCCCTCAGCCACCTCTCCTCCTCCTCCTTGGGGATCACTGGGCCCACCCACACCAGTGGCTCCTGCCGAGCTCCATGGTGGCCCAGGACTCTTCCCTCCCCCTGCCCTCGTGCTAGGGCACTTCAGGCCCCGAGTGGACACCCCTCCAACACGCTTGTCTTACAGTTCCTTGGCTCACCCCCCTGGCCATACAGAGAAATGGTTGTCTCCTTGATCTTGGCATCACCCACAGACCTCCAAGATCCTGAGCTCTCAAGTGCCCGCCATCGTCCTTCCCCCCCCAGACCCTGTTTTTCACCCTCATTTTTCTGCCCACTTCTCTCCTTTCTCTCCTTTCTCCTAGGAGAGCCAGCTCAGGGTCATGCTGCTCCTTCTCATTTCGGGGCGCGCCCTACCGGGCTTTCCTCTTCCCCTGTGACCCCCTCACCTGGGCCCTTGTGGGCGGGTGGCCCAGAGCTCCCTGTATCCCCCCTCCTCATCATCTCGGGATGCCCCCGTTTCCCTTCCACTTGCCAAGCTCCCCCCTTCTGCTCAGTGGATCGTTCCTCCTGTGCATGGCACTGTCCTGTTTTCATTCAGAGCTCCTGGCAGCTGCGGCCTCTGGCCTGGGTACCCAGTTGCACCCTCTGGGCTCTCTGGGCTGGGCCACTTCCTGACCCCGCTCTTGGCTTGCGGCCTTTTCAGATCGATAAGAACCTGAAGTCACTAGAGCGGTGCCAGTCCTTGGAGGAGCTGCAGCGGCTCTATGAGGCAGGCGACTACCAGGCTGTGGCCCACCTGCTGCGGCCCACCTTGTGCCTCAGTGGCTATGACCGCACCAAGCACCTGGAGTTTGTCACCTCCATCCCAGAGCGTCCTGCCCAGCTGCTCCTGCTGCAGGTGAGGCCTGAGGCCACCTGCATGCTCAGGGCCGAGCCCTGTCTGACATCCCACCTCAGACACTCAGTCCTTGTGAGACCCCTTGGCTTGCTTGATGAAGTCCCTGTGTGTGCGTGCATGTGTGTGCATGTGTGAATGTGTGTATACATACAGAAGGAGGGCCAGGACCTGGCCTGGGGGGGCCTCCCATGCAGAGGTCACAGAAGGGGAGATAGAGCTGAGAAGGGTGGCCCAGGGGCACCCTCTCCCACTCAGAGAATACAAGGTCATTTCTCTCAAGGAGCTTAACTCCACCAGGACAGGTAACTGGCAGACAGGTCAGGAGGTGGGCCCCCCTCCCCCAGCCCCTGTTGTTTCCTGCCCAGAGCCTGGCAGCTGCCTTGTAGACAGACACGGCTGAGGGGTCCCTGCCATGCCCCGCTAACTGCATCCTGCCTCCCCTCTCCCCAGGACGCCCTCCTCAAACTCAAGGATTACACGCGCTGCTTTGAGTGCTCTGAAGTCGCCCTGCATGAGGCCATCCAGCAGATGGTGAACCTGACAGACACCTCTGCCAAGGAAGAGTGGGTGGCCACAGTCACTCAGCTCCTCCTAGGCATTGAGCAGGCCCTGTCTGCAGACAGCAGCATCCTGGATGAGACCCTGCGCACTCCCAGCCTCATCCGGCTCAGCAACAACCTGATCCAGGTAGATGCGAGATCGCTGCTCAGCCAGCTGGGCTCATGTGGAGGCTGCTCTGTCAGGCCTCTGTCTGTCTGGTGTGGGGTCTGAGAGGGACCCCGACCCCCCCCCCGGGGGCTTGCCTGTGTTGGGTGCTGGATGAGAGATGTTTGGTTACGTCAGGGACACATCCCCTGTGAGAGTCGGGGCTGGGAGCAAGGCTCTTAGCGGCTCTGGGTACCAGGCCTCCGAGTGTGTCCTGATGCAGCTGTCACCAGTAGAGAGATCCGTGGTCCAGGCTAGAGCAGGAAGATTCAGAAACAATAGCACTGAGAAAGCCGTGTGTGATGAGGTAGAAAACATAAACCACCCCGAGGGGAAATGCCCTTTCATTAAAAGCCAGCAGAAGTGAAGACCAGCCCTCAGGCCACAGCCCTCTCTGCCGTCTAAACAGCTCCATGATCTTCCTGTGGAAGATCGCCTCAGAAATGGGCCTCACACTCCAGGAATCACAGTGAGCGCTGCCGGCCTGACCCTGAGGACGAGGACGGGAGGGGAGAGACCTTTGGGTCAGATCTCTTCCATAGAGATGTAGAACAGCGAATAAACAGCGTCCTCACCATTTGGGGTGGTTCTTCCTCTCTTAAAAACCATGATTTGTCACGTGGATAGCTCTTGGGGAGAGGGGAAAGGGATTCTGGGGATACTGTGGAGATGGAAGAAACAGAACATTAGTGAAAACTTATTCAAGATAAAAGTCTACTGAGGGTCTTAGTGGACTGCCAGCTCCGCAGGAGTCTCTGGGGGATGGGACTCTTGGGCCAGAGTGAGGTGAAAGTCTCCCTGACCTCAGGCCTCAGGGGGCCTAGTCTTTGGAGTGTTGGGGCTGCTGTTGGGGAGGCAGTGGGCATGGTCCAGGCCTCAGCCCGGTGTCTGGCACTTAAGACATGTTGGTTCATTGTTTGCTGGCTCCTTGTGGGTCCCAGAGGGTTGGGCCTTGGCCACCGAAGTTCCTCCTTGTTCTGACATCTGGGGGAACCTCATCCAAGCCCCAGCGGCGTGCCCTGCACCCTTCTGCCGTCACTCACGGGGTCAGGAGGGAGCAGCGGGATGCCGGTGTGGGTCTCCTCTGTGCCATCCGTCACGGCCCCTGGATGTCTGCCCCGGCAGGTTATCGACTGCAGCATGTCCGTCCAGGAGGAGCCCAAGGAGCCATATGTGGCCTCTGTGCTGCCATGGGTCATCCTGCACCGGGTCATCCAGCATGAGGAGGAGGGCTTCCGGAGCTGCTGTCAGCAGCCACTGCAGAGCCCCGAGGACAGCGAAGGTCAGGCTCTCCTGGGCTCAGCTCAGGTCTCTGCCCCTGTGGAGGCAGGGGAAGCCTGGTGGGTGTGCCACAGGGCCACCCCCACATGAGTGGCTCCATTGAGGCTTTCCCAGCATGTCCCCTGTATGGTGGGACCTGCCTCTGATAAGGGGCAGCTTGGGCAGATCCCCCTGCCCATGTCCTGCTGGTGTCTGTCAGGTTGCTGGTTATGTTTCCTGATGTTTCTCTGGACCTGGCTGTGCCCTTGGGCTCCCTGCAGGTGGCTGGCTTTGCTGCTGTCTG
Source organism: Pseudochirops cupreus (assembly GCA_028627135.1). Lineage (NCBI taxonomy): Eukaryota > Metazoa > Chordata > Mammalia > Diprotodontia > Pseudocheiridae > Pseudochirops > Pseudochirops cupreus. Next base: position 592,351,172 of record CM053580.1, on the reverse strand, counting down.
TCCAGCTGGCGTGGCTCAGCAGGGGCTCAGCGCCTTGAGGAGCCAAGCGTGGTTCCTGTGCTTGCATTAGTGAGGGCAAGGAGAAAGAGCAAATGTTTCTCAATTGCCTTCGGTGTGCCCGGCCCTGTGCGGAGCATGAGCTCAGTTTGAGAGATGGCTGAGGAAACCGAGGCAGGCAGTGGGGCAGTGACTCAGCAAATGAGCGCCTGACTCTGTGCTGCCCCTTGGTGCAGACCCCCATCTCCGCAGGCCTGGGCTGTGGCAGGAGCCGCCCCGCCTGCAGCCCCTCCTCAGCAGACCACTCTGGCTCCTTGTCACCCTGCCCCAGCTCCCCTTCCTAGGCCCTGCCGTGGGCTCCTGGCTGTCTGGAACGCTCCCCCAGCCACTCCTGGGCAGTCCCCCGCCAGACTGGGAGCCCCTCGAGGGTGGGGCCTGACTGGCGGGCTGACTGGGGGGGTGTCAGGGGCAGGGCTGGTGGGTCTGGGGCTTGGGTCGATTCCTTTTCCTTCTCTGGCCGCTGCCGTTCTCTTCATTTTCACGAGTGTTTTTTGTTGGTTTGAGGCTGTCAGTGGGGGCGGGCAGTCAGCGGGGCCTTGTGCTCCCATCCTACCTGGATCCTTTCCTCATTTCAGGGAGGCCAGACACGCCCCTGCTCCCCTCTTCACTCATGTTACTCAACACGGCCCACGAGTACCTGGGAAGGCGGTCGTGGTGCTGCAACTCTAACGGGGCGCTGCTGCGCTTCTATGTGAGTGTGGGGACGTGGCGTTGTCCAGCCCTTTGCGTGTGCAAGTGGATGTGAGCATGTGCAAGTGTATGTGTGTGTGTCTGCTTGTGTGTGAGTGTGTGTGTGTGTGTGTGTGGGCGTGAGGGTGACTGCACACATGTCTGCGTGTGTGCATGCAAGTGAGTGTATATGTTTGCTAGCGCATGCCCATGTGTGCATGAGTGTGTGTATGTCTGTGTGTGCTGGTTTATGTGTGTGTGACTGTGTGACTGTGTGTGTACGTGAGTGTATGAATGTGCATGCGTGTGCAAGTGTGTGTGTGCATGTCTGTGTGTGCTCCTGTGTGAGTATATATGTGTGCAAGTGTGACTGTGTGTATGAGTGTGTATGCACATGTGTGTGAGTGCAGTTGTGAGTATGTATGAGTGCATGTGTGCAAGTGTGAGTCTTGTCTGAGCATGTGTGACTGTTGAATGTGTGCAAGGGAGTGTGTGTACATGTCTGAGTGTGTAGGTGGGTGGGAGTGTGCGCATGTGTGAGTGTATGTGTGTGCATGAGTGTGACTATTGAGTGTGTATACTCATGAATGTACATGTGACTGTGAGTGCGTGTGTGACTGCTCATGTGAGTGTGTGTGTGAATGTGCTCATATGGGTTTGTAGGTGTGTGTGTGCTAATGTGACTAAGAGTGTGTGGATGAGTGAGTGAATGAGTGCTCGAGTGCCTGTGTGAGTGTATCAGTGTGTGCTCGTGAATATGCATGTGTGTGACTGTGTGTGCATGTGTGAGTGTGTGTGTGCTTATGTGTCTGTGAGTGTGACTGGGTGTGAGTGCACACGTGTGCATATGAGTGCGTGCCTGGGGGTCTGCATCGCGGTGCTTGTGAAGGTGGTAGGGTGTGGGAGCCTGTGCTTTGGCAGCAAATGCTGCTTCCGGGGCTCCCCCTGACTCCTCAGCACTGGTCCCAGGTGCGAGTCCTGCAGAAGGAGCTAGCAGCCTCAGCCTCAGAGGACACACACCCCTACAAGGAGGAGCTGGAGACGGCCTTGGAGCAGTGCTTCTACTGCCTCTACAGCTTTCCCAGCAAGAAGAGCAAGGCCCGCTACCTGGAGGAGCACTCTGTGCAGCAGGTGGGGGCTGGCCCTGGGCTCCCAGTGCCCTGCCCCCACCCCCTAGCATCCTGTGTCCAGCGCCCTCCCTCACTCAGCACCCCTCTCCTGCCCAGTGCCCTGTCCAGCACCCCTACCCCACCCCAGTGCCCCACCCAACACCCCTCCCCTGCCCAGTGCCCTGCCCAGTGCCCCTCCACCACAATGGCCTCTCTGTCTACTCCAGGTGGAGCTCGTGTGGGAAGATGCTCTCTTCATGTTTGACTACTTCAAACCCAAGACCCTCCCCGAGTTTGACAGCTACAAGACCAGCACGGTGTCCGCAGACCTGGCCAACCTCCTGAAGAAGGTGGCCACCATTGTCCCACGGACGGAGAAGCCGGCGCTCAGCCTGGATGACGTTTCAGGCTACATCGAGGGGACCCTGAGCAAGGTGCCCTGGAGTGCAAGGGAAGGTGCTCTTAGGGCCTTTTCCTTCCTTTGGGGGGGGGGAATGAAGACCCCACCTACCTTCCCTGAGGTGTTCCTCCCTGCTGTGGCGGCCCAGCTCTTTCTGTCCTTGTCCTCGCCATGGCAGGAGCTCAGTGCTGGCATTGAGGCTGACCTTGTGCCCTGGCTCCACAGGTGCCATCGCTCCCAGAGGGTGCCGACCACTCGCCGCCGGCCGTGAACGAACTCTACTACCTCCTGGCCGACTACCACTTCAAGAACAAGGAGCAGTCTAAAGCCATTAAGTTCTACATGCACGACATCTGCATCTGCCCTACCAGGTCTGTGCCCACCCCAGCCGCCCTCGCTCTGCTCCGTCCTTGGGAACGTGCCCTCTTCTGAGCCCCACACGTCCCCTGCCCTTCCACAGGTTTGACTCGTGGGCTGGCATGGCTCTGGCCAGGGCCAGCCGCATCCAGGACAAGCTGAACTCGAATGAGCTGAAGAGTGACGGTCCCATCTGGCGGCACTCAGCACCCGTGCTTAACTGCTTCCGGCGTGCCCTGGAGATTGATGCCTCCAACCTGTCACTGTGGATCGAGTACGGCACCATGTCCTATGCACTGCACTCCTTTGCCTCTCGCCAGCTCAAGCAGTGGAGGGCAGAGCTGCCTGCCGAGGTGGTCCAGCAGGTGGGAGCCCCTTTTCAGGGAGCAGTGGGCAGGGCAGGCTGCCTCAGCATGCTCATCTGGGGAATGGGGACCTGTTGTGGGGTGGGGTCAAGGGGATCAATGGTTAAAGCTCTGTGTACAACCTTTCTCCTCCTCCTTCTCTTCCTCGTCGTCACTACCACACAGCCTCCTTCTCCAGCCTTGCCACAAGCTGTGCTTGCTGCCGAGATCTGCTCCTGCGAATGTTGGCCAGGATCGCAGGAGCTTTCGAGAGCAGTCTGACTCTGATGACCCATACCAAGCCACTCAGACCCCCAGTGTCTTTTTTCAGAGTAGCTCCTGTTTCCCAGTTTTTCCATGTTTGTCATTTTCCTTTTCTGCCATATTAGCCAATCTGATAGGGGTGAAGTGGTACCTCGGAGTTATTTTATCAGTTGGGGAATGACTCGGATTCTGTTCTCTCTCTGAGAAATGAGACTTATAAAAGACACTCGCTATAAGATATTTTCCCCATTTTATGATGCTCTTCCTAGTTTGGTCCTAACTCTTCCGGTTCCACAGATCTGACAGAAAAATCCCTCCCCTCATTTGTTTCTGATATCACTCTGTGTGTGTAAATCATATGTCCATTATGACCCTTTCTTGGTCTATGCCCAGTTTCTGCCATACTGTTTTTTGGCTTTGCAGCAGTTTTGTCAGATACTGAGGTTTTGTCCCAAAGACTTGGATCTTTGGCTTTATCAAACACTAAGTGACCGTGTACTCGACTGTGTACCTGAGCTATTCCCCTGATCTACCCCCTCTTTTTTAGCCAGTACTACATTGTTTTGATGATTGCTGCTTGATAATATGCTTTGGGATCGGTGACTGCCAGGCCACCTTCCTTTACACTTTGTTTTTCATCAGTTCCCTTGATATTCCTTTTTGTTCTTCCACGTGAATTTTTAAATTCTCTTTTTCTAGCTCTTTAAAATGGTCCTTTGATAGTTTGGTCTGGCACTGAATAAGTAAATTAATTTAGGTTGAGTTGTCAGTTTTATTATGTTGGCTTAACCCACTCATGAGCAGTTAATATTTCTCTAGTTGTTTAGATCTGACTCAAAAGTGTTTTGTGATTATGTTCATAGACTTCCTGGGTTTGTCTTGGCTGGTAGACTCCCAAGTACTTTGTGATGTCTGCAGTTACTTTAACTTGAATTTCTCTTTCTGTCTCTTTCTGCTGGCTTTGTTGGCAATATATGCAAATGCTTGTTTATGTACTTTATTTTATACCCTGCAGCTTTGCTAAAGTCGTTAACTATTTCACCCAGTTTTTTAGCTGATTCTCTGGGATTCTACGTGCACCATCATGTCAGCAGCAAAGAGTAATAGTTTTGTTCCCTCTTTGCCTTTTCTAATTCTTTCAGCTTATTTTTCTTCTCTTAGTGCTTCATGCGGCTTGTCTAGGACAGTTTGGGTAACGGGCGCCCTCGCTTTGCCTCTGGTCTTACTGGGAAGGCTTCTAACTTACCCCCATCACAAGCAATGCTTGCTCATAGTTTTAGGAGGAAGGCTGCGCTTATTCTTGTGCTTTCCAGTGTTATTAATAGGAGTGGGTGTTGTGTTTTGTCAAAGGCTTTTTCTGCACCTTATTGAGGTAATAAAATGACTTTTGTTGTTTTGGTTATTGATACGGTCAGTTCTGCGGATGGTTTACCTAACACTGAATAGATTTTTTTGTTGCAGTTCAGTCATTTTGCTCATTTCCAACCCTTCGTGACCCCATTACCCCTTCTCTAGTAGATTAAGGCAAACAGAGGTTAAGTGACTTGCCCAGGGTCACACAACTAGTAAGTGGCTGAGGCTGGATTTGAACTCAGGTCCTCCTGATTCCAGGTCCAGTGCTCTGTTCATCGTGCCTCTGAGCCTAACTCTCTTGCCTTCTGGAATGTTATATTCCAAGTCCTCCAGTCCTTTTCTCTGATGGCTCCTAAATATTGTTTGATCCTGACTGTGGCTCCATGTTATTTGAACGGTTTCTATCTTTCTGACTCCTTAGAACATTTTCTCTCTGCCTTGTCAGCTCAGGGATGTGACCGTAATATTCATATTCTTGGGAGTTTTCATTTTGGCATCTATTTTAGGTAGTGATTGGTGGAGTCTTTTAATATTTATTTTATCCTCTGGGTTCAAGGACATCAGAGCATTTTCCTTGATAGTTTCTTGAAATACGATGTCTAGGCTCTGCTTTGATCATGACCTTCAGGTTGTCCACTAGTTCTCCTTGGTCTGTTTTCCAGGTCAGTTGTTTTTCCAGTGAGATATTTCACATGTTCTACTTTTTCATTCTTTTCTTGTTTCTTGATGTCTCATAGTCATTAGCATCCACTTTTCCAATTCTAATTTTTAAAGAATTATTTTCTTCAGTGAATTTTTGTACCTCTTTTTTCATTTAGCCAGTCCTACATTTTAATGGTTCTTTTCTTCAGGAGGTTTTTGTACCTCTTTCACCATGTGACCAGTTCTGTTTCTTAAGTTTTCAGTATTTTCTGATTTTTTTTTTGGACCTCTTCTAGGAAGTCTTTTTGAGCTTTCTCCAGGAATTCTTTTTGGACTTGTGTCCAATTCACAGTTTTCTTTGAGGCTTTGTTTGTAGCCATTTTGACTTTGTTGTCTTCTCCTGAGTTTATGTCTTGATCTTTCCTGTCACCAAAATAACTCTTTATGGTCTGGTTCTTCTTTTGTTGTTTGCTCATTTTTCTAGGCTATTTCTTGACTTTTAACTTTATGTTAAAGTTAGGCTTTTCTCCAGGAGTGGAGGAGGTACTGTTCTAAGTTTTAGGTTTTTCATGATGCTGTTTTGAGATCTAATTCTAGGGGTCTGTAGGTTTTTGGTGCATTTCAGGTGAACACAAATGCTTTCCTCCACCCTGGAATTACAGCCATGGCCCTGGCTCCACTATGGCCTCAGTGAACTAATGTTCCTCTTCCCCCTGAGACTGTGACCTGGAACTGCATATGGGCCATGCAATAGAGTATAATCTCCATCTGACTCTCTTAGCACTTGTTGGCTGAGAGCTCCTGAGACATTGCTGCGGCCTCCGAGGTATTTTGTGTGCTCCCTTAGCACCTGGGCTGGCTGTGCTCCAGGCTCAGCCACTGCCCCAGGGAGACAGGCCTTTCCTGTTCACCTCCTGAGCGCCAGGATTCAATTTGAATATCATTTTAACATTGTTTGGAGGGGACTTCAGGTAATTTCAGGTGATTTCCTGCTCCTCTTCCTCCATCTGGGCTCTGCCTCTTGCCTTGAATCTGTTTTAAGCTTTAATGTCTTAGAAAAGCACTAAGATTTTGAGATTATTCTGTATCTGTATTATTTCTCTATAACTTTGATAGCTGACCTTACACAGAGATACTCCCCACATTTGTTTTCTTTCTAATTCTAATTGATTTTGTTGCTAAAGCTTTTCTGTTCTATGTAGTAAAGTTGCATATTTCACCATTTGTGATCCTTTTTAGTTGAGTTCTCCCCAGTTTATAACTGTAATAAACGTCTTTTTTTGTCTGACCTGTTTAAAATATTTAGGTCATGTATCCATTTTTATCCTGGTTTGGCATATTGTATGAGAAATTGGTTTCCACCTAATTCTGCCAAATTGCTTTCCAATTTCTGCAGCAGCTTTTGTTGATGAAAGTGTTCAGATTCCCCCCCCGTTGACTACTTTATTTGCATCCCATAAGTTTTGATGTGTTTTTTCATCATTAGCATCTTATTGCCTGAAATGTATCATTATTTCTGATTTGTTCTTTTACTCACCAATTATTTTGGATGAAGACTGCTTACATTTTTAGAATTTGATTTTATTTTTTTAAATTAATGAACATTTATTATCTAATTGGGTTTTAATTCTTTGCTCATAGTCCCTTTGCCAAATATAATTGCTATTGCATCATGGTCAGTAAAGGATATATTTATTATTTCTACTTTTATACACTTTTGGGTGAGTTTTTCGTGCCCTACTACGTAGTTTTTGTGAAAGTGCCAAACACAGCTGAGAAATACGTACACTCCCTTCTCTTGCCGTTCAGTGATCCCCAGGGCTCTCTCTCTGTCGCTTCTGACTTTTCTAAAGTTCTGTTTAAGTCTTTTACTTCTTGTTGAGCTTTTCGTTACCTGTGTCTGTACTGGAAAGGGGCACATTGAGGGTGTTTATTTTTCCCTGCATTTCTTGCTCCTGGAATCCTGAAGAGGCCCCCCTCCCCTTGGTACTTCATTATGTTCAGAGGTGAGGTCGAGGGGGGGCAGCAGAGGGGACAGACCCCTGAGGCCTGACAGTGAGGGGCCTCAGCTCAGTGTGCGCCTGCACCTCCCCCCAGATGGAGGAGCGGCGCGACAGCATGCTGGAGACGGCCAAGCTGTGCTTCACCTCGGCGGCACGCTGTGAAGGTGACGGTGACGAGGAGGAGTGGCTTCTGCATTACATGCTGGGCAAGGTGGCCGAGAAGCAGAAGCAGCCACCGGCCGTGTACCTGCAGCACTACCAGCGCGCTGCCCACTACCTGCACGAGGAGGCCGCCCGCTACCCCAAGAAGATCCACTACCACAACCCGCCCGAGCTGGCCATGGAGGCGCTGGAGGTGAGGTGGGCCTGGCGGGGCCGGGCACTCACACACTCATCCACACACTCACACCATGCAGTGCACTGTCTCACGCTCATTCATGCATGGGTGCGTGCGCACACACAAGCATCAGTGGCAGCTTTTAGGGAGGGAGATGAGAGAAGATGGATGCAGAACACCCAGCTCCATGTAGTGGGTGCCCCGGGTGCCCGGGGCACTCTTGGGGCTGGAGGCAGCAGCCAGGGCTCCCACAGAGGGAGGAGAGGCTGGTGGGGAGCCCCAGGGGTGTGACAGCCTGGTCTTTGTCTCATCAGGTCTACTTTCGCCTGCACGCTTCCATCCTGAAGCTCGTGGGCAAGGCCGGTGCCAGGGTCGATGCTGAGAGTCTGCTCGCCTTCATGAAGGAAGCTGCTGAGGGGCCCTTTGCCAGGGGCGAGGAGAAGAACACCCCCAAAGTTGCTGAGAAGTGAGCAGCAGGTCTCCCAAAGTGGGGCACAGAGTTTTTGTGCCCTGGTGGACACTTAACGATGGGGGTCTTGAGTAACTTGCCCCCTCATCCCACATGCTCGGGTCGCCGCCCTGGCCTCATGGAGAGGCTTGTGGAGGGCTGTGGGAGGGGGCAGGAGGCCTTCCTGCAGGGTCCTGGCTGAGGCTTCTGCTGAGTCAGGCAACAGGCATTGAGTAAGTGACTCCCAGTGCCTGCCCTGTGCTCCGTGTGTCCCACTGTGGGCGTACATGATGTGTGTCATCAGGGGAGGCCTGGGGCAGCCCTGCAAAGAGTCCCTTGCTTCCCTGCAGATCACCTCATCACCCTAGGCACTGGGGTGAGCATGTCTCCTTTCGGCCTTCATTCATCAAGGGCCTGACCCCTTCTGCTGTGATCTTGGGGCCTTCCCTTCTGCTGGGGGGTCAGCACAGGGAAGGAGAGTCAGGGAGAGACAGAGACAGAGAGGAGAGAGACAGAGACAGTTGGAGTCAGAGCAGTTGCTGCCAGAACATGGGTCTCTTCAGTGCTGAGTTAGATTTGGGGGTCCATCCGCCAGGCCTGTCCTTGGTTCTGCCAGCTCCCGAGGGGGCTCTGGGCCACTGTCCCCCTCCATGCCGATGTTGGGAGCAAAGAGGGTGAGGTCCCTTTGGCCACCGTTCTCTCAGGCTGTGGTTGAAGGTCAGCTCCCCATCTTGTGCAGTAGAATCCAGTACACTCAGCTTGGGGCCCCGGGGCTGGGAAGGGCCTCATCCCTTGGGGTGAGTCTGAGGACCATCCCTGGCGGTCATGGTTGGGGTCGGAATGAGCCAAGTTGGCGGCTCCTCAGACATGGGGGTCCCCCTGTTCTGAGTATCCATCCGGCAGCCTTTTCATCATGTGCTCCCCCTGACTCTTGCAGGGAAAAGGCCTGTGTTGTTGATGAAGACTCGCGCTCCTCTGTGGGGACGCTCCCAGGGCCTGGGACCTCCCTGCCTCTGTCCTCCGGCCCGGGTCTGACCTCCCCACCTTACACAGCCACTCCGATTGACCACGACTACATCAAATGTAAAACTCCCCGCCAGCAGGCGACGCCAGACGGTATGGTCTCTGTTTTCAATCCTCCCCCTTGGGGAGGGGTGCTTGGGGGATTGGATGGGGCTGGGGGTGCTGGGGCTTGAGACCCAGACTTCAGAGATCTCCAGCCCTGCGGGGGAACCTTGGCAGAAGGCCTGGACCTCAGCCCCACAGTGGGCCCACCCTGTGTGGGAGGAGGCTGAGGGCACTCACTCTGGGAAAAAGCCCTTGGATTTCTTTCTGGGGGGATGTTGGGGGCAGCTTTGGAGACCTTCCTTAGGAGGCCCCAGCCCCTGCTCAGGCTGTGACCCAGAAAGGGTCCAGGGTCCCTTGGCTCAGGCTTGTTCTGGGAAGCAGTTTACTAAGAAGAGCATTGGAGCCATAGATGGGGGGAGGGGGAGTGTGGCCTGGCCTGGCCTTTGGGGCCATGTGGCTGTGCCCCTTGCTGACGGCCCAGAGCAGGCCCGTGTTGTCCCTGAAGTGGCGGGGTGTGAGCATCCCTTCACCCCTGTCTGAGCCTCAACCTGTTCCCACTTCCCTGTGCCCTTAGGTGCACTAGGAAGTGGTCTCCCATGGGCAGGGGCCCTGGGCGGTGCCCCAGCCCCAGCCCTAAATGTGCCCCTGCCGTTGGCAGACTTGTCTGCTGGTAGGGGGCACTGGGGGCCTCAGCCAGGATGAGGGGAGTTGTACCAGGGATCCAGCCAGTGAAAGCTCGAGGTGCTGGGAGGCGTGAGCTGGGCCTGTCCTGGGAGCCTTGGCCCTCAGGCCTGCAGTGGAGCCACTCGGCCCGGCCTTCTCAGAGTGGTGGGCCCCTAAAAGAATGGCAGGCTGGTACATGTGGAGCTTTCCATTTGACTCACGTGTGGCAGGTGTTGGAGCTGCAGCAGGCTGGGCTGTCTGAGAGGCTCTGGTCCTATTAGGGCCTAGATGGATGCTGTCAGCCAGTCAGCCTGGGTGCTGGGCCAGGCTGGGACTTGGTCAGTGCAGGGCTGTGACTGGCGCTGGACTTTCCATGAATCCCCTCTTCTCTGATTGTGCCAGGTGGGGATGGGGCCAAGGAGAGTGGGAGAAGCTTGTAGGATGCGCTAAGCCCATCTGCCAGCCTTTCATATCGACCTCCCAAGATCCAACAGCCTCCTCGCTTCAGCCTGCTGGCTCCCGGGGAGACTGTGAGCAGGGCCCTGGCTTTGTAGCCAGAGCAGGCCACGGCTGAGCCAGGAGCTGCCAGGGAAGGGCCCTTGTGACCCTCCTGGGCAGAGCAGGGTCCTGGGGCTTCCTGGGCAGCCCAGCCCAGCCCTGGGCCCAGCCGCCAGAGGAGAGCGCGCACAGAGGCGTCATCTGGCTAGAAAACACCCCAGAGTAACGAGGCTTAGACGAACATCAGATCCTGGGAAAGCGTCGCAGACCCTTACCTGTCCTCTGGTCTGTGGGGGCTGTTCTCAGGGGAGATAGGAGGGAGTGAGGGGGTGCTCCCTTGGGTGGGGACCGCTCTTGAGGCAGGGGGTCCTGGGGAGAGCGCTCCTTCTGGGGGTGGCCACTCTGGGGGCTGCTCTGTTGGGAGGGGGTGCTCTCAGCGTGGGATGCCTGGCTTAGAGTTCAGGCCTGCCGCCCGAGGCTGGCTAGTGCTCCTGGCCCCAAGTTCTGGCAGCTCCAGGCCACAGAGAGAAGCCTCCTTGTCTTTCTGACCAAGGCCACTGGGCATACCACAGTGCCTGGAGCATGATTTGGGGCTGGGGAGACTTGAGTTTCAATCCAGTTTCACCAGATGAGCTTGGGCCGGTCACTGTGTCTGCCTCAGTATCCCCTACTGCAGCATGGAGAGTATAGTGGTGCCTGCCTCCTCTTCAGCTGCTGGGGGGATCAGGGGGGTTCTGCTCTGCAAAGCTCCAGCAGAGCCTGGCCCAGCCTGCCCCCAGCCCCTTGGCTGTGTGCCTGGCACTGGGCTGAGCCCTTCACGGCTACGGGAGGAGGCAGGTGCTATTAGGATTCCCGGGTTACTGAGGAGAAAACTGAGGTGGGTGGGGTAAAGTGACCTGCCCAAGGTCATTCTGCTAGCGAGCGCACCTGGATTTGAGCTCAGGCCTTCCTGACCCCCGCTGTCCCCGTCACACTCAGGGTTCAGACTCAGCCTGTTCCCTGCCCCTGCTGAAGTTGCAAAGGGGCACCCCCATGGTCTCTGGGCCTCCTGTGTGAGCCTCACAGGCCCATGTCTTGAGTGGCCGTAATGCCAAGCAAAGGTAACTTCCAAGGTTCGGATTACCAGC